>JBBPBX010071348.1:7254-18346 GCA_038048925.1 Garcialebias charrua | reverse complement strand
GTGTGTGTGTGTGTGTGTGTGTGTGTGTGTGTGTGTGTGTGTGTGTGATGGCCTCCCTTCTCCCATTACAGCCATCCTCTCCACACCATTATTATGAAATATTTATTCTAGTAATTATCTAGTGGAGTTTTTTATTATTATTATTTATTTATAATATATTTGTTATAAACAGCTACATTATAAAACAATGTAAAATACTAAAAGCACCTCACTCATACCAGAGTATGGGTGAAGCAGCTCAGAGGGGTAGGATGGGGAAAGACCATTTAAACTTTTAAAAACAAATAAAAGAATCTTAAAATGAACTCTAAAATGATCAGGCAGCCAGTGGAGTGAAGCCAGAGTGGGGGTGATGTGCTCCCTCTTATGAACTCCAGTTAGAAGCTGAGCAGCAGCGTTCTGGACCAACTGGAGACGTCTGAGGGAGGACTGGCTGACTCCAAGGTAAAGAGTGTTACAGTAATCCAGCCGAGAGGTGATGGAGGCATGGATTACTGTTTCCAGCTGCTGTTTTGTGAGGATGGGCTTAACCTTAGCCAGCTGTCTGAGGTGATAAAAACTGGTCTTGACCACCGCCCCAATCTGGGAATCTAATTTAAAACAGCGGATTCGGATGTTGTCAGTCCATACAATGGGCGCTATCAACTGTTATCATCCCCATAGTCTATCGGAGAAACTGAAAGTTATGCACCATAAATCATGTTCCCTGAAGGAAGGGAACGAGGTGCAACAAACTTGCTGTGGGAATTGCG
The DNA here is from genome assembly GCA_038048925.1 of Garcialebias charrua. Lineage (NCBI taxonomy): Eukaryota > Metazoa > Chordata > Actinopteri > Cyprinodontiformes > Rivulidae > Garcialebias > Garcialebias charrua. The sequence continues at coordinate 17,594 of JBBPBX010071348.1, read as the reverse complement.
CCCCCGCGTGATTACCTGAAGGAATATACTCACACCTTTACGGCTAGGGGCGTCACCAGCGCGCCAGAGGCCCCGCCCTCTGGGTACTTAAGCGGCTTGCACCCCTCCATCTTTCTCCAAAATTGCACTTCACCGAGCTTTCAGCATTGAAAAGGGCCAGATATGTTGCACATCGTTCCCTTCCTTCAGGGAACATGAGTTATGGTGCATAACTTTCAGTTCCCTTTCAGTCGGTCTCTCGGTGCAACATACTTGCTATGGGAACGTAATCCACCTTGAAATGCTCAGCAAAGTGCATGTGAGAGCATCCGTCCTAAAAGACAGGCATCTCACAGCTACTTTCTGAATGGAATGCAGAAAGCACATGCTAAAAGGAAAAAATGCCACTTGTAAGAAACACCAATGTGATGTTTCCACTGGGCATATATATGTATACACCAACTAGAGATAGCTTAAGCGTGCTCCATCAGTGTGAATACTTATCATCCCCTTTTCCCATTGGAACACCCTGAGAAACAGGAGGAAAAATGGACCCACCACGTCACAAGAAATTGGGTGACAGATGTGGAGGTAGAAAACCCAAGCCAAGCACAGAGTAACCTCTCAGGTCCTTGTTAACTTTGTTCTTAATGTTGTTGTTGTTTGTTTTGGGACAAAGCAACCTGAGCCTTAGGCTCTCAGCCAGATCCCTTCAGAGGCCAGGCTGAAAGTTGCCATAACTCTGGACGTGGATGTAGAAGCTGTCCACGCGCCTGAGTTAGTAGGTCCCTGTGAGAAGGCAATTGCCATGGTATCCCAGATAGCATTGAAATCAGCTCCGGGAACCACATTTTCTGTGGCCACCTGGGGGCTATGAGAATCAAGGAGAGATCTCCCTGACGTACCCGTTCCAATGTCACTCTTATCAGAGGGACAGGTGGAAAGGCATAGTAGAGCACCCCTGCAGGCCAATCATGTGCCAGAGCATCCATACCCAATGGAGCGTCTGCTTCCCTCAAGGAGAAATAGAGGTCACAGTGTGAGGTAGCCCTGCAGGCGAACAGGTCCACAGAGGCTTTCCCAAATCGTGACCAGACCTGTTCCACAATCCATGGGTTCAGGCTCCATTCTGACGCCAAAAGAGGTCCTCTTGAGAGGGCGTCCGCTCCATAATTTAGTTCACCAGGGACATGAGTCGCCCTAAGTGACAAGATCCTTGGAGCACACCATGTGAGCATCCTCTGTGCCAATACTAGGAGGGTCCGGGACCTTGTCCCTCCCTCTCTGTTGATGAAGGACACTGTTGTCCTGTTATCTGATTTCACCACAATATGTTGTCCAGCAATCAGACCTTTGTTGAATAAGTATTTTAATGACAGGAATACGGCCAACAACTCCAGGAAGTTGATATGTAATCTTGCTTCCTGTTCGCTCCAAAGGCCGCGTGCGTTCTGATTTCTACAGATCACTCCCATTCTGTTTTTGAGGCATCCGTTGTGATGATCACACAAGATGACACCCTTCCCAATGAGACGCCTTCTGTGAAAACGGACAAGTCTCTCCAGGGTTCCAGGCACTCTGGATCTATCCTAACCTTCTCTGCCTGATTAGGTAGGTCGAGCTGTATTCGTTGGTTTAGCCATAGCTGCATGGGCCACATTTTCAGTAATGCGTGTGGCACAGAGGGAATGGCTGCCGCCAAGAGGCCTAAGAGACGTTGGCAGGTTTTCACAGGGACCCGATGGTCCAGTTTAAATCTTTCCAGGCAACGGCGAATGGAGGAAACTTGTTCCTTCGAGAGCCATGCTCTGTACTGGACGATGTCGATCTGTACTCCCAAAAATACGGTAACCCGTGATGGAGTCAAATCGCTTTTTTGTAGGTTTATGACAAAACCAAGAGACTCCAGGTGAGAAATCACACTATAGGAGTGTGACTAGGCCTGCTTTCTGCTTTCAGCCAGAATCAGCAGGTCATCTAGGTAATTCATGACCCTGACTCCTTGATTCCTAAGAGGGGTCAGGGCTACATCCAGACATTTAGTAAATGTACATGGAACAGTCTTTAAACCAAAGGGTAAAGCTTTGAATTCATAAGCGTTTTCCTCGAAGGCAAAGCGGAGGAACTTCCTGTGTTTCCTTCATACACCTATATGAAAATAGGCATCTTTTGAATCCATTGTACACGCGTAGTCTCCAGGTCTCATAGACTGGAGGACTTGCCGCAGAGTAAGCATCTTGAACTTAAATGTTTTAATCCTCTTGTTGAGAGTCCTGAGATCCAGAATCGGTCTCAGGAAATGATCCTTTTTGGGTACCAGGAAGTATTTACTGTAGTGGCCAGAGCGTAGCTTGCGTCCTGAGACCAAGCTAATCACTCCCTTTTGCAACATTGTTGAGACTTCCTCCCTCAGCCCATGTGCACGTTTAGGGTTAATTTTAGATTGTATCACCCCTGTGAAGTGGGGCAGTCTTTTTTGAGAACTGCAACATGAGTCCATGATGTATCGTTGTCATGACCCAATTATTTGGTAAACACGCCTGCCAGGCCTACACATGCGCGCTGAGCCTGGAGGGCATGTTGAATTGCTGCTTCTCGTGTTTTAGCGCCAGAGGGGTTACCTTTGACCCCTCTTGCACTCTTTTGAGCAGGCTGGTCGGCCCGACAGAAGATATTGCGAGATCTGACCGTCTTTGGCAAAGCTCGTGTATCTTGCTGTGGTTCATAGTTTGACCACATGGTTTGTTTATAAAAATGGGACTCGAGTCAAGAACCAGGACAGTCTGTGCTTTGGTACTTTTATTTTTGTACATGTCTGAAACAGTGTTTGTTTTGTTTACACATGCAATATTCGAGTCATGTTTGGTGCGCACCCACATACCACTCGTTCCTCGTAGTTTTTTACAAGGGGAGACTGGGCTCAAGAGGTTAGGTTCTCGTACCACGTGGGCGGGCAAACCTGTAAAATTATCAGTTTGTCCTGTTTCATCAGGTTCGAGTCTGTTTTCCACATTTGGTCACTGAAGAGGTCCTTGGCCGGTACTAGAAGGTTTCACCGCCACTAGCGGGTCTCTTCCGTTGTAGGCCACGCGTGTCTTCCTTTGGGGGTGCAAAGCTTTTCCTCGGCAACCCCTCGTGGAGGGTTTCCGCCTGTTTGCGCCTTTGTTCCAGCCTGGCCTGGATGCGTTCCAGGGCTCTCCCGAAGAGTCCCGTCGACTCGATAGGGTGCTGGAGGAAAGTGGACCTCTGGTTTTCTGGGAGGTCCGACAGAGTTTGCCAAAGATGGCATTGGGTGACAACTATTTCCGCCATTGCCTTACCTTGGGAAATGGCTATTGTCCCTATCATGCGGAGCACGAGGTCCGAGGCACGACGGGCCTCCTCCATGGCTTCCGTTGCGGCCTGCTCGTCTTTTGTTACCTGAATATGTTGGAGTTTTTCCGCCAGGTATGCCTGCACCATGGTCGATACATTCATTGCGCAAGCCGCAAGGCCCTGAGTCTTGTAACACTTCTCGAGTTGTTTCTCCGAAGCGTGGTAGGCCCTACTGGGTAGCGTGGGTTTCGTCCCTGTGGCTGTAGGGGCCAGGTGAGCCGCCAAAGTCTCCTTTATCAGGGGTGCGTTGGCGAGGCCTGCTGTCTCCATTCCCACAACGTTAAGGAGTCGGGATAATGGCAGCATGATGGAAGCTCCGGGTTCCGTCCAGGAGCATTTGAGCTCCATGAGGAAGTCCAGAAAAATGGGCATTTTCTGCGACGTTGTTAGATGTTTCGCGTAGAAGTAGCTTCCCGCTAGCCTTGTTGCCTGTTGGCGAGGCGTGGGGTCTGGCCACGTGACCTGCAGGGCATTTGCCATCCTATGGCATAGGTCGAACAGGGCAGGTACCGACAAGTCCGGTTCCGGTAAGATTTGAGCCAGGTTCTGGGAGGAATCAGCAGTTTCTCCTTTGTGACCATATTCAGCGTCTTGTTCGGACACTTCAGGTGTCGAGTCCTCGGCGGCAACTGAGGAGTCCGACATGTTGTCCTCTTCGACTCGGCCGTTACATTCCAGGTCGATGTTGTCGGGCTCCGGTTCAGGAGCGAGCACTTTAGTGAGACGTGCGACTTTCAGCGCCATGTTTCTAGCCATGGATTTGGCCAACGCGTCAGTCCGTCATGTCCTCACTACTGCCGACATTCGACGGCAGTGAGAGCAGGATTCGGGGAATTCCAGCGCTTTCCTCGTGTGCAGAATCCCTAGGCAGACAGGACAAGCCTCGTGGGTGTCCGTCGCCGAGAGGGAGTAGCCGCAGCCGCTGGGGCATGGGCGCGAGCGAGGACTCGTCGTCTTGGTTTTCCTCCTCCTTGTCCTCCGTTTTCCCTTCTCGGGAGCCATGTCCGGCGAGAAGCGTCGAAGTTGTTCCTAGTTTTCTTTTGTTTGAAGCCGTCTTCTCCGTCATCTTGCTTATGCTAGTTAGCCTGCTAATGATAGCAGGAGGTTGTGACGCAGTTAGCGCCGTCGAGCGAAAAGTTGCGGAAAGAAGAAAACTTCGAAGGTGAGTAGAAAAACGCTGGACTAGCTTTCGCCAGCCTAGCAATACGCAGGAAAATTTCTCTGTACGCTCAGTGTAGGGAGCAAGCTCACCTCAGTCGAGCGATGCGACAAGAGAGAAATCCCACGAAGTTCAGGTGATAAGCGAGGTGAAGGGCAAAAAAGAGAAAGATAGAGGGGCGCAAGCCGCTTAAGTACCCAGAAGGCGGGGCCTCTGGTGCGGCGGTGACGCCCCTAGCCGTAAAGGCGTGAGTATATTCCTTCAGGTAATCTCGTGGGGGCGCAATTCCCATAGCAAGTATGTTTCACCGAGAGACAGACTGAAAGGGAACTGTCCAATGTACCTCCTAACATGTTTCAAAGAACGTTATCAGCGTTATAATCGCTGTTATCAGGCAGCGTGTTTCCGCGAACCCGGAAGTGGTGTGTTTTTGTGGTTTTCAGCTTATGTAACCGTTTCCCTAAACCTAACCCCAGCTCACCCTTGTGCCTAAACCTAACCAAGACCCTAAACCTAACCCAAGAAACTTAAATCGAAACCTTACCACGTAGCTAAAGCGGAGCTTGTTGTTGATAACGTACCTTTAAACCTCGTAGGAGGTAGAAGAGGGGCATACTGACCGCTACGAATGGGGATAATAACGGACATTTTGACCGATACGTATGGTTGATAACATCCGAAGCGGGTGATTTAAAATCACTGTCCATTTTAAAACCCAAGTTAGAAACAGTTTTCTTTACATGTGGTGCCAGAGGGCCCAGATCAACAGGGCAAGGCTCACAAGAGCTACTAGGACCAAACACCATCACTTCTGTTTTCCTTTCATTAAAATGTAAGACATTTAAAGACATCCAAGCTTTGATGTCTTCAAGACACAACAGAAGTGGCCTGATTGAGGAGGCATCTTTCTTTTTTAGTGGCATATATATTTGACTGTCATCAGCATAACAATGAAAAAAGATCCCATGCTTTCTCAGGATTGAGCCCAATGGAAGAATGCAATGGAGAAAAGCAGGGGACCTAAAATAGAGCCCAGTGGAACCCCAAAACACAGAGGAGCAGTGGAGGATTCAGAACCAGCTATGTTCACAGACATGGTTCTGTCTGCCAGATAGGACCTAAACCAGCTCAGTGCAGTACCACAGATACCCACTTGGTGCTGTAAACGTGATATTAAAATGTTATGGTCCACAGTATCAAAGGCAGCGGTTAGGTCGAGCAGGACAAGAACCACATGTTCACCAGAATCATTGGCCATAAGAATGTCATTAAAAACTCTGACTAGAGCTGATTCTGTGCTGTGGTGAGTTTTGAAGCCATACTGAAAAACCTCCAGGATATGCTCATCCAGAAAACATTTCACCTGTGAATACACCATTTTTTCTAAATTTTTTGATTATTATTTATTTATAATATATTTGTTATAAACAGCAAAATTATTAAACAATGTAAAATACTAAAAGCAGGAACATGTCTGTGTTGATTTATGCCAAGAACTTAGCAGATGTAAAGCTATTTAATATTTTATTTAATTAATTTATTCATTCATTTAAAAGAGACAAAATAAAACAAATTCATCAAAAAGAAAACCTTGAATGAAAAGAGTGCAGAAAGAAGAAAAAAAAATCTTATATCACCCCCTTATAATAAACATTGAACCAGTCCGGCCCTTGGCTTGTAGCAAATTTGTTTTTTTGGCCCTCGGTGTATTTGACTTCGACACCCCTGGTCTAGCTAAAAGCTAAATTATCAAAAATAATAGCTAAAAGTAAAAGCGAGTGAAAGGCTAATCTAAAGCTAAGTAGTAGCAAAAGTTTAGGTAGAAAAAAAAAGCAGCAGAATAGTAGCTATGTCCTGATTCATGTTCAGTGATCCAGGTAGAAACATCCAGCAACTAAGTCATGTTCTCTGGACAGTTTCTTCTTGTTGAAAAGTTTTGTCTTTCATTCAAAAGACTTCATCAGTCTGAGGAGCCACAACAAACTCAGTCTTATAAACAGCACCTTCTCATGGTGGGCCAACCAGTTTGATGGGGCTGACTTGGTCGTGACTTAGATTTGTTGGATATTTTACTTGGGTTATTGAGCTTGAATCAGGATGTTTTGCACCACTTTAGTCACAACTGCCTCAAACAAGTCGGTGGGGGAGAGGGCGGACTCTAGAAACCATCTGAGCACCAGCAAACTGGCTGACCCACTAAGTGAAGGTGCTATAAGACTGAGTTTGTTGCAGCTCGGACTGATAAATTCTTTTGGATGAAAGATGAAATGTTTCAACAAGAATAAACTGTCCAGAGGACCTGACTTAACTTTGTTGAACAGCAGCTATGATTTAAAATAGCTTTAAAAGACAAAAAATAATGCCGGTTTACTGAAGCAAGGTATATATATTCGAATATATATATATATTTTTAATTAAGTGATCTCAATACAAACTTTTGAAAAGAACACATTGTACAACAACAACAAAAATCAAAAGTCACAGCACCATACCACTGAATAAGCTGGTTTTTTTTGTATGTTTTTTTATTTATTTATTCATATATGCTTGACTGGTACAGCACAAACCATGCAGACGTAGCTTAACTGCATAAAAGCAAACAGAAAAAAACAGAAAAAACAAAAACTGAAAACACCAGTGTGAACAGGCATAGGACTTTTGCAGTCTGAAGTCCAGGAAGTGTTTACACTTCAATTTCACTTCTGCTTGCCTAAACACCAGTTCCTAAATAGAGTCAGAAGCTTTTTCAGTCTGTAGCTAGTTGGGTTTGGGGATTTTTTTTTTTTTAACTGTAGCTGTTAGGTAGAGGGAAGATGGAGGAAAGCAGCATGTCTTCTAATGAAAAACAGTGTTGGGGCAGGTGTGATGAATGTGTGAACACATGTACATTTGATTTCAGATAAAACATTAAACCTACATTTTATAAGTACAATAGTTTTTTTTATTGTATTATTTTGTCAGTTTCTTTGCAACTTCTGGTCACACTTCTGAACAATGAAAATAAGCTGGACACAGATGTCCACCTACCTCCCCCCGCCACACACACATGCACACACACACAAACCACTAAGATCTCAGCAGATCAAAAATCCATCATGTTTTCTACAGAGTGTGACTTTTTCTATGAGATGATGAACTTTTAATTTGAGTTTGTGTTCATCAGCTTACAGCAGTAAAGGTGATTTCCAGGTACAGTATGTAAATCCTGTCAAGTAAATTGTAAAAGTGTGTTAACCTAAGCAAACTTCCTACAAACAATAATTTTATATCTGCAAACTACAAACCAATGTTCAATGTGTGTCAGTAAACCTATCATATCACCTATCATTTCTTGTTGCTGTGTTCATCTGTGTTCATCTGTGACCATCTGCTCATACAAACTCATGTTCGTGCTGCTGTTTATTCCCACTATATTAGGCTTAGTGTATTACTAGTTGATGTTTTTCTTAGTTAATTCTAGATGTTATTACTGTTTTTCTCTTGCATTTGTTGTTGGATGTAACTGGGACCCCGTGTACATAATCTCGTTTTCATCACATGTACCACATGCGGTGCAAATGACAATAAAGACTCTCTGACTCTGATAAAAAAAAAAGTAAACTGCACCAAATCTACCTGTTTATTTTAGTTTGGATTAGTGAAGGTCCCTGTACGACCGGTGTCAGAGCTTGGTCCGCATTGCCGGCAGTAAGTCAGGCTCGTTTCCAGTGAGAGTTGGACTCCGCCAAGGTTGTCCTTTGTCACTGATTCTGTTCATAACTTTTATGGACAGAATTTCTAGGCGCAGCCAAGATGTTGAGAGGATCCGATTTGGTGACCTTAGAATCACTTCTCTGTTTTTTGCAGATGATATGGTCCTATTGGCTTCATCAGATCGTGATCTACAGCTTTTACTGGAGCGGCTTGTAGCCGAGTGTGATGCGGCCGGGATGAGGATCAGTTCCTCCAAATCTGAGGCCATGGTCTTGAGCTGGAAAAGGGTAGCATGCCCTCTCCGGGTCGGGGAGGAGGTCCTGCCCCAAGTGGAGGAGTTTAAGTATCTCGGGGTCTTGTTCACGAATGAGGGAAAACTGGAGCGTGAGATCGATAGGCGGATAGGTGCAGCATCCGCAGTGAAGCGGGCGCTGTACCGGTCTGTCGTGGTGAAGAGAGAGCTGAGTCAAAAGGCAAAGCTCTCAATTTACCGATCGATCTACGTTCCCACCCTCATCTATGGTCATGAGCTTTGGGTTGTGACCGAAAGAACGAGATCTCGGATACAAGCGGCTGAAATGAGTTTTCTCCGCAGGGTGTCTGGACTCTCCCTTAGAGATAGGGTGAGAAGCTCAGTCATCCGGGAGGGACTCGGAGTAGAGCCGCTGCTTCTCCACATCGAGAGGAGCCAGTTGAGGTGGCTCGGGCATCTGGTTAGGATGCCTCCTGGACGCCTCCCTGGTGAGGTGTTCCGGGCATGTCCCACCGGGAGGAGACCCAGAGGAAGACCCAGGACACGTTGGAGGGACTATGTTTCTCGGCTGACCTGGGAACGCCTTGGGATTCCCCCAGAGGAGCAAGTGGCTGGGGAGAAGGAAGTCTGGGCCTCCTTACTTGGGCTGCTACCCCCGCGACCCGACCCCGGATAAGCGGAAGAGAATGGATGGATGGATGGATGGATGGATGGATAGATTAGTGAAACTAATGTCATTTAAAGGTGTCAGTATGTCAATGTTCTCACTCCCTACTCGTCATATTTTGATGCTTGGGCTTAGGGTCACTCTGCATCACATACTTGACGCGTCGGGTCGCCCCTACTCGTCATTAATTGGTTTGTTTGAGGTTCGGGGGTCAAATAAAAAGTGAATGGTTAAGTTTAGGGTTTGTTATCAGGTTAGGCCTAAGGTTTAAATTTTGAGAGAGAAAGGCATCCTGCTGCTAAAAAAAAAAGTAGATATGAAAGTGCTTCACTATCCAAACCGGAAGACAAGATCACAGTATAACATTCAATGATATTACCCTGCACACCAAATAATGATGAGAAGGGGTGACCCGACGCATCAACTATGTGACGTGGAGGGACCCTGAGCCCAAGCATCAATATATGACGAGTAGGGAGTGAGAATGAGTTGGTCAATGGGACACTGCTGGAGATCAGTTGACGACAACCAAACATTTTTTTGTTTGTTTGTTGCAGTCTCATCAAGATACTGTGTTTATAAGCTGTATGGCCACATTCTAAGTTGTAATTTTTTGAAAATCAGGTCTTATTTTTGTTCGCATTTGATATTTTGGGTGTAACTAGGAGCTTGCGTACAGAATTTCGTTCCACCTGATGTATCACATGTGATGCAAAGGATAATAAACACACTTGAACTTGAACTAGCAAAACTGTATTCTGTGTCGTGCACAGTACTTTGTTGAATACCAACATTGTACCTGCCTTGGTTCACTTTGTAACTACAGTACTGTACTTGGCAGCCTTCTCCACATTCTGTATACTGAATGAGAAAATCCTGTGGAGTAAACTTTGGGAATGATGGTGGGCAAATCTGAACCAATCATGTTATGCTAATTGTTATCTGCATTGTTTTTATAAATTTATATTGATGGCTGTAGTCTCTGATGGTTTCAGTCAGAAGGAGAGGGGTCAAAATACAACCGTAGTGATCGATAATTTATAAAAACTAAATTGAGACGTGTTTGAAATGGGTTGAAAATGTATGAGTGAGTGCACTATATTGACCTATAATGTTTGAAGCGTAGTTCTAAGGCTAAGCCCCAGTTCAACACTGACCCATTCCAGCAGCGCCTGATTCATTTTTGAGGTGTGTGTGTGTGTGTGTGTGTGTGT
>JBBPBX010071347.1:0-18346 GCA_038048925.1 Garcialebias charrua | reverse complement strand
ATCTTCTTTGCAGATTAATCTTTTCAAATTTTAGCTACCGGTGCATTTCAAGTAAGCAGCTTTTGGCAAAATCCTTCATCAATCAGCGTTCACACTACATTTTCACAGGAAATGCAATTTTTCTTGTTTATAATTTTAGTTTGATTTGCTTTTTGCTAAGATATTGATGATTTCATGTTAACTACAGTTTGCCAATTTGAATGTTCAGCTCAGGCTTTGGTCACTTTAGCTATCATTTTTGAGATTGCAAATTTTAGCTTTTAGCTACAGTTAGCAAATAAGTATTAAGCCAGGGTGTAAAAGATTTTAGCAACAGTTCTGTTAATTGTATTTTTTTCAGAGGTTTGTCTAACTTCAGCTTTGAGCTCTAGTGTTGGTATCTGCTCCCAAAGGCTTTTGGTCTGTTCAGAATAAGGCCACGCTCCAGCTGATGTTCAACCAGCCTTTAATTATTTATTTTCCATACAGGAAATCTTCTCCTATGTAAATGCACAATACAAACACAAGTGTTAGCTAAATTACATTTGCAACCAAAATGAAACTTTTAAATAAAACAGAATATGTAAACATACCGTGTGCGCATTCTGACCAAACATTCAGGTGTTATTGACCATATTGTCCTTTGTTTCTCTTTAGTCTTGTTTTCTGACTAATGTCTGTGACTCCAGCAGCATTTAAGTCTTATTTGGTCATGCACGCTGTCTCCCCTCTGGGTGCAATACTCAAACTTACCACTAGATGTCACTGATACAGAAGAGTTTAAATGATTTTCTCAGTTTTGCATGTTAAATACGAACAAATAAAACCTTTTGTCCTGTGACAGCTACAATAATTTTAATGTTTGTAATGGTTTTATTTTCATTCAGAACTGCGTCGGCCAGGAATCGAACCCGGGTCAACTGCTTGGAAGGCAGCTGTGCTAACCACTACACCACCAACGCAATGATAAGATGTCTTGCTCAAGGACGCAACATGTGGTTATGGCGGGAGATGAAACTACACTTTTTCAGTCAGGTTCTGCATTTTGTCAATCGCTCTTAGTCTGACCCCTTCTCTGGACTCGTGTTTGCCTTGGGGGACCCTAACGGAACCAAAAACCCAAGACTACGTAGCCCACAGGAACATGGGGCACTCAAACTCCCCCACCACGATAAGGTGGCGATTGATCGGAGGAGGTGTTTTTTTTAATTTTTATTATTATTTATTTATTTATTTATTTATTTATTTATTTATTTATTTATTTATTTATTTATTCATTTAGTTATTTATTTTTAATAGTTCATTTTTAAAGTGGTGAACCGGAGTGCCCGGAGAAACGCCACTGCTGGTGGGGAGAAGTCAGAAAACAGCTGTTGGATCCAGAATCTGAACTCAAAAGGTCTGTTTTCGATGGTGTTTTCTCCCTGAATCAGTCGTCTTGAGGCATGTGCGAAGAACAAGTAAACAGCCGAATGAACCAGTTCTTTTTCTTGTTTTTCGGCTTTTTCTCCTTCAGCACATTCATTTTTGCCTCAAGGTGCAGAAGTTGGTCGTCCATGTTTCTAAGTTGGTCGTTTAGAACAATGGACTCCACATCAGACTTGCTTTGTGGATCTGTTTCCACAGCCTCAGAAGACTCGCTGATCAGAAAACCCTGGTCAGTGCTGAGTTCCAGCTGGTCCTCATGGGGAACCTCTGGAACCTCACTGACAGAGTCTTCTTCTGGACTTGTCTGAGACTGAGCGTCCTGTGTTGATGGGACGCTGTCTCTCTGCTGCAGTTCTTTGGTTGCAGCTTCAAGCTCTTGTTTTAATTGATCAATCATAATTTGTGATTGATCCAGTTTGAATCTTTGTTCAAACTCTTTGTCTTTCAGATCTTGAAGGTCACATTTAGCTTGTTCCAGCTCTGACTTTATCTGAAGGCTTGACTGTACGACGTCTTTAAGGTCAAAAACCTCTTTCATACAGTCTTCCTTTTCAATACAAACTCTGTGAAGCTCAGATTTTAGCTGTTCAATAGTGGCCAACGCTTCACTAAGCTGAAATTGAACGTTTTTCAGCTGTGATTCAGCTTCAGTGCTAGCCTCACGTTCTTTAGCTGTATGTGCAGCCAAATCCTGGTTCAGGCTAACAATTAGCTTCTTCGCAGCCTCTGAGCACAAGTCGGAGTTACCTTGTCTCTCTCGAGATTCAGTCAGCTCGTTCTCAGCTTTCTCCAACTTCTCTTGAAGCTCAGCATTTTGCGCTTCAAGCTGGACAATGTAATCGTCCGCACCCCGTTTCAACATGAGAACTTCTTCAAGTTCCTTGTGGAGTTCATAGGCAAGTTGCTGGTTTTCAAACGATTTCTTGCCAGGAGCTCGTTGGTGTCTTAACTTTTCAATTTCGTCCTGAGCCTCATAGAGTTTGTCTTTCAGATCCATGTTTTCATGGAACACAGCAACTTTGTCAATGTGGGGAATATCCACAGGATCTTCTTCCTGTGCGTTGGCATATTTCCCAGGGTATCCACGATAAGGCTGGTAGTCATCGTAATAACCACCAAAATCCCTTCGTGGTTGACGTCTTTGGTTGGTCCAACCATTCGCAGCTGACCTACGGTTCTTGTTACCATGATGTTTAGGTCTAAAAGACTGGTCCCCAGTCTGGACACTCTCTCGGGCCACTTCAGCAGGCTGAGGGCTTCTCTGCTCTGCGCTGAATTCAGGACGTTTCCGGTCCTGTTTCCTTCTGCAGCGAGAGTTTGGCACTTCAACCGCTGGGGAAGTGTTTCCTTTAAGATCCATTTTCGACTTTTCAAACAAATTATTCAAAGAGCTTCTGCAAATATTAAGTTTCCTACCCTAACGTAGTGACGTTTCGGACTGAATGAATCTGTCACAAGTCTCAGGATCTTTATATAGAGTTCACATCAAAGGGCTGTGATGTCATACTGTGATGTCATACTATGCTTTAATTAATACATGTATATAGGTTTCACATCAAAGGACTGTGATGTCATACTGTGATGTCATACTATGCTTTAATTAATATATAGGTTTCACATCAAAGGACTGTGATGTCATACTGTGATGTCATACTATGCTTTAATTAATATAAAGGTTTCACATCAAAGGACTGTGATGTCATACTGATTTTATGCTTGTTTTATGTTTTAATCAAATTCCAACATTTTTATGCATTTTTCAGCGTTTCATTATTATTTGATCTTCTTTGCAGATTAATCTTTTCAAATTTTAGCTACCGGTGCATTTCAAGTAAGCAGCTTTTGGCAAAATCCTTCATCAATCAGCGTTCACACTACATTTTCACAGGAAATGCAATTTTTCTTGTTTATAATTTTAGTTTGATTTGCTTTTTGCTAAGATATTGATGATTTCATGTTAACTACAGTTTGCCAATTTGAATGTTCAGCTCAGGCTTTGGTCACTTTAGCTATCATCTTTGAGATTGCAAATTTTAGCTTTTAGCTACAGTTAGCAAATAAGTATTAAGCCAGGGTGTAAAAGATTTTAGCAACAGTTCTGTTAATTGTATTTTTTTCAGAGGTTTGTCTAACTTCAGCTTTGAGCTCTAGTGTTGGTTAGGGATGCACCGATCCACATTTCTCACTTCCGATCCAATCCGATACTTATTAACTCAGTATCGACCGATACCGATACTTTCCCGATCCAATACTGTTCAGGTATTTGACTCTGTATAATGAAACTTTTGCACCCAAACTATTCATTTTAACATTGTGTGAGATAAACCCAATGAAGACACTCTTAAGCCTTACAATAGGGAACCCCCTTATTGTAAGGCTTAAGAGTGTCTTCATTGGGTTTATCTCACACAATGTTAAAAAGGGCAGTCACAGATTGTGATTGAACACAAGTGCTCTTTGAAGCTGGATCGGAAAAGTATCGGTAGGTTTGATCCGATACCCGATACTTAAATAATGCTGGTATCGGATACCGATCCCGATACTGGATCGGATCTGCCCCATCCCTAGTGTTGGTATCTGCTCCCAAAGGCTTTTGGTCTGTTCAGAATAAGGCCACGCTCCAGCTGATGTTCAACCAGCCTTTAATTATTTATTTTCCATACAGGAAATCTTCTCCTATGTAAATACACAATACAAACACAAGTGTTAGCTAAATTACATTTACAACCAAAATGAAACTTTAAAATAAAACAGAATATGTAAACATACCGTGTGCGCATTCTTACCAAACATTCAGGTGTTATTGACCATATTGTCCTTTGTTTCTCTTTAGTCTTGTTTTCTGACTAATGTCTGTGACTCCAGCAGCATTTAAGTCTTATTTGGTCATGCACGCTGTCTCCCCTCTGGGTGCAATACTCAAACTTACCACTAGATGTCACTGATACAGAAGAGTTTAAATGATTTTCTCAGTTTTGCATATTAAATACGAACAAATGAAACCTTTTGTCCTGTGACAGCTACGATCATTTTAATGTTTGTAATGGTTTTATTTTCATTCAGAACTGCGTCGGCCAGGAATCGAACCTGGGTCAACTGCTTGGAAGGCAGCTGTGCTAACCACTACACCACCAACGCAATGATAAGATGTCTTGCTCAAGGACGCAACATGTGGTTATGGTGGGAGATGAACCTACACTTTTCAGTCAGGTTCTGCATTTTGTCAATCGCTCTTAGTCTGACCCCTTCTCTGGACTCGTGTTTGCCTTGGGGGACCCTAACGGAACCAAAAACCCAAGACTACGTAGCCCACAGGAACATGGGGTACTCAAACTCCCCCACCACGATAAGGTGGCGATTGATCGGAGGAGGTGTTTTTTTTTATTTTTATTTTTTATTTATTTATTTATTTATTTATTTATTTATTTATTTATTTATTTATTTATTTATTTATTTATTTATTTTTAATAGTTCATTTTTAAAGTGGTGAACCGGAGTGCCCGGAGAAATGCCACTGCTGGTGGGGAGAAGTCAGAAAACAGCTGTTGGATCCAGAATCTGAACTCAAAAGGTCTGTTTTCGATGGTGTTTTCTCCCTGAATCAGTCGTCTTGAGGCATGTGCGAAGAACAAGTAAACAGCCGAATGAACCAGTTCTTTTTCTTGTTTTTCGGCTTTTTCTCCTTCAGCACATTCATTTTTGCCTCAAGGTGCAGAAGTTGGTCGTCCATGTTTCTAAGTTGGTCGTTTAGAACAATGGACTCCACATCAGACTTGCTTTGTGGATCTGTTTCCACAGCCTCAGAAGACTCGCTGATCAGAAAACCCTGGTCAGTGCTGAGTTCCAGCTGGTCCTCATGGGGAATCTCTGGAACCTCACTGACAGAGTCTTCTTCTGGACTTGTCTGAGACTGAGCGTACTGAGTGGATGGGACGCTGTCTCTCTGCTGCAGTTCTTTGGTTGCAGCTTCAAGCTCTTGTTTTAATTGATCAATCATAATTTGTGATTGATCCAGTTTGACTCTTTGTTCAAACTCTTTGTCTTTCAGATCTTGAAGGTCACATTTAGCTTGTTCCAGCTCTGACTTTATCTGAAGGCTTGACTGTACGACGTCTTTAAGGTCAAAAACCTCTTTCATACAGTCTTCCTTTTCAACATGAACTCTGTGAAGCTCAGATTTTAGCTGTTCAATAGTGGCCAACGCTTCACTAAGCTGAAATTGAACGTTTTTCAGCTGTGATTCAGCTTCAGTGCTAGCCTCACGTTCTTTAGCTGTATGTGCAGCCAAATCCTGGTTCAGGCTAACAATTAGCTTCTTCGCAGCCTCTGAGCACAAGTCGGAGTTACCTTGTCTCTCTCGAGATTCAGTCAGCTCGTTCTCAGCTTTCTCCAACTTCTCTTGAAGCTCAGCATTTTGCGCTTCAAGCTGGACAATGTAATCGTCCGCACCCCGTTTCAACATGAGAACTTCTTCAAGTTCCTTGTGGAGTTCATAGGCAAGTTGCTGGTTTTCAAACGATTTCTTGCCAGGAGCTCGTTGGTGTCTTAACTTTTCAATTTCGTCCTGAGCCTCATATAGTTTGTCTTTCAGATCCATGTTTTCATGGAACACTGCTACTTTGTCAATGTGGGGAATATCCACAGGATCTTCTTCCTGTGCGTTGGCATATTTCCCAGGGTATCCACGATAAGGCTGGTAGTCATCGTAATAACCACCAAAATCCCTTCGTGGTTGACGTCTTTGGTTGGTCCAACCATTCGCAGCTGACCTACGGTTCTTGTGACCATGATGTTTAGGTCTAAAAGACTGGTCCCCAGTCTGGACACTCTCTCGGGCCACTTCAGCAGGCTGAGGGCTTCTCTGCTCTGCGCTGAATTCAGGACGTTTCCGGTCCTGTTTCCTTCTGCAGCGAGAGTTTGGCACTTCAACGACTGGGGAAGTGTTTCCTTTAAGATCCATTTTCGACTTTTCAAACAAATTATTCAAAGAACTTCTGCAAATATTAAGTTTCCTACCCTAACGTAGTGACGTTTCGGACTGAATGAATCTGTCACAAGTCTCAGGATCTTTATATAGAGTTCACATCAAAGGGCTGTGATGTCATACTGTGATGTCATACTATGCTTTAATTAATGTATAGGTTTCACATCAAAGGACTGTGATGTCATACTGTGATGTCATACTATGCTTTAATTAATATATAGGTTTCACATCAAAGGACTGTGATGTCATACTGCTTTTATGCTTGTTTTATGTTTTAATCAAATTCCAACATTTTTATGCATTTTTCTGCGTTTCTTTATTATTTGATCTTCTTTGCAGATTCGTCTTTTCAAATTTTAGCTACCGATGCATTTCAAGTAAGCAGCTTTTGGCAAAATCCTTCATCAATCAGCGTTCACACTGCATTTTCACAGGAAATGCAATTTTTCTTGTTTATAATTTTAGTTTGATTTGCTTTTTGCTAAGATATTGATGATTTCATGTTAACTACAGTTTGCCAATTTGAATGTTCAGCTCAGGCTTTGGTCACTTTAGCTTTCATTTTTGAGATTGCAAATTTTAGCTTTTAGCTACAGTTAGCAAATAAGTGTTAAGCCAGGGTGTAAAAGATTTTAGCAACAGTTCAATTGTATTTTTTTCAGAGGTTTGTCTAACTTCAGCTTTGAGCTCTAGTGTTGGTATCTGCTCCCAAAGGCTTTTGGTCTGTTCAGAATAAGGCCACGCTCCAGCTGATGTTCAACCAGCTTTTAATTATTTATTTTCTGTACAGGAAATCTTCTCCTATGTTAATGCACAATACAAACACAAGTGTTAGCTAAATTACATTTACAGCCAAAATGAAACTTTTAAATAAAACAGAATATGTAAACATACTGTGTGCGCATTCTGACCAAACATTCAGGTGTTGTTGACCATATTGTCCTTTGTTTCTCTTTAGTCTTGTTTTCTGACTAATGTCTGTGACTCCAGCAGCATTTAAGTCTTATTTGGTCATGCACGCTGTCTCCCCTCTGGGTGCAATACTCAAACTTACCACTAGATGTCAGTGATACAAAAGAGTTTAAATGATTTTCTCAGTTTTGCATATTAAATACGAACAAATGAAACCTTTTGTCCTGTGACAGCTACGATCATTTTAATGTTTGTAATGGTTTTATTTTCATTCAGAACTGCGTCGGCCAGGAATCGAACCTGGGTCAACTGCTTGGAAGGCAGCTGTGCTAACCACTACACCACCAACGCAATGATAAGATGTCTTGCTCAAGGACGCAACATGTGGTTATGGTGGGAGATGAACCTACACTTTTCAGTCAGGTTCTGCATTTTGTCAATCGCTCTTAGTCTGACCCCTTCTCTGGACTCGTGTTTGCCTTGGGGGACCCTAACGGAACCAAAAACCCAAGACTACGTAGCCCACAGGAACATGGGGTACTCAAACTCCCCCACCACGATAAGGTGGCGATTGATCGGAGGAGGTGTTTATTTATTTTTATTTTTTTATATTTATTTATTTATTTATTTATTTATTTATTTAATAGTTCATTTTTAAAGTGGTGAACCGGAGTGCCCGGAGAAATGCCACTGCTGGTGGGGAGAAGTCAGAAAACAGCTGTTGGATCCAGAATCTGAACTCAAAAGGTCTGTTTTCGATGGTGTTTTCTCCCTGAATCAGTCGTCTTGAGGCATGTGCGAAGAACACGTAAACAGCCGAATGAACCAGTTCTTTTTCTTGTTTTTCGGCTTTTTCTCCTTCAGCACATTCATTTTTGCCTCAAGGTGCAGAAGTTGGTCGTCCATGTTTCTAAGTTGGTCGTTTAGAACAATGGACTCCACATCAGACTTGCTTTGTGGATCTGTTTCCACAGCCTCAGAAGACTCGCTGATCAGAAAACCCTGGTCAGTGCTGAGTTCCAGCTGGTCCTCATGGGGAATCTCTGGAACCTCACTGACAGAGTCTTCTTCTGGACTTGTCTGAGACTGAGCGTCCTGTGTTGATGGGACGCTGTCTCTCTGCTGCAGTTCTTTGGTTGCAGCTTCAAGCTCTTGTTTTAATTGATCAATCATAATTTGTGATTGATCCAGTTTGACTCTTTGTTCAAACTCTTTGTCTTTCAGATCTTGAAGGTCACATTTAGCTTGTTCCAGCTCTGACTTTATCTGAAGGCTTGACTGTACGACGTCTTTAAGGTCAAAAACCTCTTTCATACAGTCTTCCTTTTCAACATGAACTCTGTGAAGCTCAGATTTTAGTTGTTCAATAGTGGCCAACGCTTCACTAAGCTGAAATTGAACGTTTTTCAGCTGTGATTCAGCTTCAGTGCTAGCCTCACGTTCTTTAGCTGTATGTGCAGCCAAATCCTGGTTCAGGCTAACAATTAGCTTCTTCGCAGCCTCTGAGCACAAGTCGGAGTTACCTTGTCTCTCTCGAGATTCAGTCAGCTCGTTCTCAGCTTTCTCCAACTTCTCTTGAAGCTCAGCATTTTGCGCTTCAAGCTGGACAATGTAATCGTCCGCACCCCGTTTCAACATGAGAACTTCTTCAAGTTCCTTGTGGAGTTCATAGGCAAGTTGCTGGTTTTCAAACGATTTCTTGCCAGGAGCTCGTTGGTGTCTTAACTTTTCAATTTCGTCCTGAGCCTCATATAGTTTGTCTTTCAGATCCATGTTTTCATGGAACACTGCTACTTTGTCAATGTGGGGAATATCCACAGGATCTTCTTCCTGTGCGTTGGCATATTTCCCAGGGTATCCACGATAAGGCTGGTAGTCATCGTAATAACCACCAAAATCCCTTCGTGGTTGACGTCTTTGGTTGGTCCAACCATTCGCAGCTGACCTACGGTTCTTGTTACCATGATGTTTAGGTCTAAAAGACTGGTCCCCAGTCTGGACACTCTCTCGGGCCACTTCAGCAGGCTGAGGGCTTCTCTGCTCTGCGCTGAATTCAGGACGTTTCCGGTCCTGTTTCCTTCTGCAGCGAGAGTTTGGCACTTCAACCGCTGGGGAAGTGTTTCCTTTAAGATCCATTTTCGACTTTTCAAACAAATTATTCAAAGAGCTTCTGCAAATATTAAGTTTCCTACCCTAACGTAGTGACGTTTCGGACTGAATGAATCTGTCACAAGTCTCAGGATCTTTATATAGAGTTCACATCAAAGGGCTATGATGTCATACTGTGATGTCATACTATGCTTTAATTAATATATAGGTTTCACATCAAAGTTCTGTGATGTCATACTGTGATGTCATACCATGCTTTAATTAATATATAGGTTTCACATCAAAGGACTGTGATGTCATACTGCTTTTATGCTTGTTTTATATTTTAATCAAATTCCAACATTTTTATGCATTTTTCAGCGTTTCTTTATTATTTGATCTTCTTTGCAGATTCATCTTTTCAAATTTTAGCTACCGATGCATTTCAAGTAAGCAGCTTTTGGCAAAATCCTTCATCAATCAGCGTTCACACCGCATTTTCACAGGAAATGCAATTTTTCTTGTTTATAATTTTAGTTTGATTTGCTTTTTGCTAAGATATTGATGATTTCATGTTAACTACAGTTTGCCAATTTGAATGTTCAGCTCAGGCTTTGGTCACTTTAGCTTTCATCTTTGAGATTGCAAATTTTAACTTTTAGCTACAGTTAGCAAATAAGTGTTAAGCCAGGGTGTAAAAGATTTTAGCAACAGTTCAATTGTATTTTTTTCAGAAGTTTGTCTAACTTCAGCTTTGAGCTCTAGTGTTGGTATCTGCTCCCAAAGGCTTTTGGTCTGTTCAGAGTAAGGCCACACTCCAGCTGATGTTCAACCAGCTTTTAATTATTTATTTTCTGTACAGGAAATCTTCTCCTATGTTAATGCACAATACAAACACAAGTGTTAGCTAAATTACATTTACAGCCAAAATGAAACTTTTAAATAAAACAGAATATGAAAACATACTATGTGCACATTCTGACCAAACATTCAGGTGTTATTGACCATATCGTCCTTTGTTTCTCTTTAGTCTTGTTTTCTGACTAATGTCTGTGACTCCAGCAGCATTTAAGTCTTATTTGGTCATGCACGCTGTCTCCCCTCTGGGTGCAATACTCAAACTTACCACTAGATGTCACTGATACATAAGAGTTTAAATGATTTTCTCAGTTTTGCATATTAAATACGAACAAATGAAACCTTTTGTCCTGTGACAGCTACGATCATTTTAATGTTTGTAATGGTTTTATTTTCATTCAGAACCGCGTCGGCCAGGAATCGAACCTGGGTCAACTGCTTGGAAGGCAGCTGTGCTAACCACTACACCACCAACGCAATGATAAGATGTCTTGCTCAAGGACGTAACATGTGGTTATGGTGGGAGATGAACCTACAACTTTTCAGTCAGGTTCTGCATTTTGTCAATCGCTCTTAGTCTGACCCCTTCTCTGGACTCGTGTTTGCCTTGGGGGACCCTAACGGAACCAAAAACCCAAGACTACGTAGCCCACAGGAACATGAGGTACTCAAACTCCTCCACCACGATAAGGTGGCGATTGATCGGAGGAGGTGTTTTTTTATTTTTTTTATTTTTTTTATTTATTTATTTATTTATTTATTTATTTATTTATTTATTTATTTATTTATTTATTTATGTAATAGTTCATTTTTAAAGTGGTGAACCGGAGTGCCCGGAGAAATGCCACTGCTGGTGGGGAGAAGTCAGAAAACAGCTGTTGGATCCAGAATCTGAACTCAAAAGGTCTGTTTTCGATGGTGTTTTCTCCCTGAATCAGTCGTCTTGAGGCATGTGCGAAGAACAAGTAAACAGCCGAATGAACCAGTTCTTTTTCTTGTTTTTCGGCTTTTTCTCCTTCAGCACATTCATTTTTGCCTCAAGGTGCAGAAGTTGGTCGTCCATGTTTCTAAGTTGGTCGTTTAGAACAATGGACTCCACATCAGACTTGCTTTGTGGATCTGTTTCCACAGCCTCAGAAGACTCGCTGATCAGAAAACCCTGGTCAGTGCTGAGTTCCAGCTGGTCCTCATGGGGAATCTCTGGAACCTCACTGACAGAGTCTTCTTCTGGACTTGTCTGAGACTGAGCGTACTGAGTGGATGGGACGCTGTCCCTCTGCTGCAGTTCTTTGGTTGCAGCTTCAAGCTCTTGTTTTAATTGATCAATCATAATTTGTGATTGATCCAGTTTGACTCTTTGGTCAAACTCTTTGTCTTTCAGATCATGAAGGTCACATTTAGCTTGTTCCAGCTCTGACTTTATCTGAAGGCTTGACTGTACGACGTCTTTAAGGTCAAAAACCTCTTTCATACAGTCTTCCTTTTCAACATGAACTCTGTGAAGCTCAGATTTTAGCTGTTCAATAGTGGCCAACGCTTCACTAAGCTGAAATTGAACGTTTTTCAGCTGTGATTCAGCTTCAGTGCTAGCCTCACGTTCTTTAGCTGTAAGTGCAGCCAAATCCTGGTTCAGGCTAACAATTAGCTTCTTCGCAGCCTCTGAGCACAAGTCGGAGTTACCTTGTCTCTCTCGAGATTCAGTCAGCTCGTTCTCAGCTTTCTCCAACTTCTCTTGAAGCTCAGCATTTTGCGCTTCAAGCTGGACAATGTAATCGTCCGCACCCCGTTTCAACATGAGAACTTCTTCAAGTTCCTTGTGGAGTTCATAGGCAAGTTGCTGGTTTTCAAACGATTTCTTGCCAGGAGCTCGTTGGTGTCTTAACTTTTCAATTTCGTCCTGAGCCTCATAGAGTTTGTCTTTCAGATCCATGTTTTCATGGAACACTGCTACTTTGTCAATGTGGGGAATATCCACAGGATCTTCTTCCTGTGCGTTGGCATATTCCCCAGGGTATCCACGATAAGGCTGGTAGTCATCGTAATAACCACCAAAATCCCTTCGTGGTTGACGTCTTTGGTTGGTCCAACCATTCGCAGCTGACCTACGGTTCTTGTGACCATGACGTTTAGGTCTAAAAGACTGGTCCCCAGTCTGGACACTCTCTCGGGCCACTTCAGCAGGCTGAGGGCTTCTCTGCTCTGCGCTGAATTCAGGACGTTTCCGGTCCTGTTTCCTTCTGCAGCGAGAGTTTGGCACTTCAACCGCTGGGGAAGTGTTTCCTTTAAGATCCATTTTCGACTTTTCAAACAAATTATTCAAAGAACTTCTGCAAATATTAAGTTTCCTACCCTAACGTAGTGACGTTTCGGACTGAATGAATCTGTCACAAGTCTCAGGATCTTTATATAGAGTTCACATCAAAGGGCTGTGATGTCATACTGTGATGTCATACTATGCTTTAATTAATATATAGGTTTCACATCAAAGGACTGTGATGTCATACTGTGATGTCATACCATGCTTTAATTAATATATAGGTTTCACATCAAAGGACTGTGATGTCATACTGCTTTTATGCTTGTTTTATGTTTTAACCAAATTCCAACATTTTTATGCATTTTTCTGCGTTTCTTTATTATTTGATCTTCTTTGCAGATTCATCTTTTCAAATTTTAGCTACCGATGCATTTCAAGTAAGCAGCTTTTGGCAAAATCCTTCATCAATCAGCGTTCACACCGCATTTTCACAGGAAATGCAATTTTTCTTGTTTATAATTTTAGTTTGATTTGCTTTTTGCTAAGATATTGATGATTTCATGTTAACTACAGTTTGCCAATTTGAATGTTCAGCTCAGGCTTTGGTCACTTTAGCTTTCATTTTTGAGATTGCAAATTTTAGCTTTTAGCTACAGTTAGCAAATAAGTGTTAAGCCAGGGTGTAAACGATTTTAGCAACAGTTCAATTGTATTTTTTTCAGAGGTTTGTCTAACTTCAGCTTTGAGCTCTAGTGTTGGTATCTGCTCCCAAAGGCTTTTGGTCTGTTCAGAGTAAGGCCACGCTCCAGCTGATGTTCAACCAGCTTTTAATTATTTATTTTCTGTACAGGAAATCTTCTCCTATGTTAATGCACTATACAAACACAAGTGTTAGCTAAATTACATTTACAGCCAAAATGAAACTTTTAAATAAAACAGAATATGTAAACATACTGTGTGCGCATTCTGACCAAACATTCAGGTGTTATTGACCATATTGTCCTTTGTTTCTCTTTAGTCTTGTTTTCTGACTAATGTTTGTGACTCCAGCAGCATTTAAGTCTTATTTGGTCATGCACGCTGTCTCCCCTCTGGGTGCAATACTCAAACTTACCACTAGATGTCACTGATACAAAAGAGTTTAAATGATTTTCTCAGTTTTGCATATTAAATACGAACAAATGAAACCTTTTGTCCTGTGACAGCTACGATCATTTTAATGTTTGTAATGGTTTTATTTTCATTCAGAACTGCGTCGGCCAGGAATCGAACCTGGGTCAACTGCTTGGAAGGCAGCTGTGCTAACCACTACACCACCAACGCAATGATAAGATGTTTTGCTCAAGGACGCAACATGTGGTTATGGTGGGAGATGAACCTACAACTTTTCAGTCAGGTTCTGCATTTTGTCAATCGCTCTTAGTCTGACCCCTTCTCTGGACTCGTGTTTGCCTTGGGGGACCCTAACGGAACCAAAAACCCAAGACTACGTAGCCCACAGGAACATGGGGTACTCAAACTCCTCCACCACGATAAGGTGGCGATTGATCGGAGGAGGTGTTTTTTTATTTTTATTTTTTTATTTTTTTTATTTATTTATTTTTATTTATTTATTTATTTATTTATTTATTTAATAGTTCATTTTTAAAGTGGTGAACCGGAGTGCCCGGAGAAATGCCACTGCTGGTGGGGAGAAGTCAGAAAACAGCTGTTGGATCCAGAATCTGAACTCAAAAGGTCTGTTTTCGATGGTGTTTTCTCCCTGAATCAGTCGTCTTGAGGCATGTGCGAAGAACACGTAAACAGCCGAATGAACCAGTTCTTTTTCTTGTTTTTCGGCTTTTTCTCCTTCAGCACATTCATTTTTGCCTCAAGGTGCAGAAGTTGGTCGTCCATGTTTCTAAGTTGGTCGTTTAGAACAATGGACTCCACATCAGACTTGCTTTGTGGATCTGTTTCCACAGCCTCAGAAGACTCGCTGATCAGAAAACCCTGGTCAGTGCTGAGTTCCAGCTGGTCCTCATGGGGAATCTCTGGAACCTCACTGACAGAGTCTTCTTCTGGACTTGTCTGAGACTGAGCGTACTGAGTGGATGGGACGCTGTCCCTCTGCTGCAGTTCTTTGGTTGCAGCTTCAAGCTCTTGTTTTAATTGATCAATCATAATTTGTGATTGATCCAGTTTGACTCTTTGGTCAAACTCTTTGTCTTTCAGATCTTGAAGGTCACATTTAGCTTGTTCCAGCTCTGACTTTATCTGAAGGCTTGACTGTACGATGTCTTTAAGGTCAAAAACCTCTTTCATACAGTCTTCCTTTTCAATATGAACTCTGTGAAGCTCAGATTTTAGTTGTTCAATAGTGGCCAACGCTTCACTAAGCTGAAATTGAACGTTTTTCAGCTGTGATTCAGCTTCAGTGCTAGCCTCACGTTCTTTAGCTGTATGTGCAGCCAAATCCTGGTTCAGGCTAACAATTAGCTTCTTTGCAGCCTCTGAGCACAAGTCGGAGTTACCTTGTCTCTCTCGAGATTCAGTCAGCTCGTTCTCAGCTTTCTCCAACTTCTCTTGAAGCTCAGCATTTTGCGCTTCAAGCTGGACAATGTAATCGTCCGCACCCCTTTTCAACATGAGAACTTCTTCAAGTTCCTTGTGGAGTTCATAGGCAAGTTGCTGGTTTTCAAACGATTTCTTGCCAGGAGCTCGTTGGTGTCTTAACTTTTCAATTTCGTCCTGAGCCTCATAGAGTTTGTCTTTCAGATCCATGTTTTCATGGAACACTGCTACTTTGTCAATGTGGGGAATATCCACAGGATCTTCTTCCTGTGCGTTGGCATATTCCCCAGGGTATCCACGATAAGGCTGGTAGTCATCGTAATAACCACCAAAATCCCTTCGTGGTTGACGTCTTTGGTTGGTCCAACCATTCGCAGCTGACCTACGGTTCTTGTGACCATGACGTTTAGGTCTAAAAGACTGGTCCCCAGTCTGGACACACTCTCGGGCCACTTCAGCAGGCTGAGGGCTTCTCTGCTCTGCGCTGAATTCAGGACGTTTCCGGTCCTGTTTCCTTCTACAGCGAGAGTTTGGCACTTCAACCACTGGGGAAGTGTTTCCTTTAAGATCCATTTTCGACTTTTCAAACAAATTATTCAAAGAACTTCTGCAAATATTAAGTTTCCTACCCTAACGTAGTGACGTTTCGGACTGAATCTGTCACAAGTCTCAGGATCTTTATATAGAGTTCACATCAAAGGGCTGTGATGTCATACTGTGATGTCATACTATGCTTTAATTAATATATAGGTTTCACATCAAAGGACTGTGATGTCATACTGTGATGTCATACTATGCTTTAATTAATATATAGGTTTCACATCAAAGGACTGTGATGTCATACTGTGATGTCATACTATGCTTTAATTAATATATAGGTTTCACATCAAAGGACTGTGATGTCATACTGCTTTTATGCTTGTTTTATGTTTTAATCAAATTCCAACATTTTTATGCATTTTTCAGCATTTCTTTATTATTTGATCTTCTTTGCAGATTAATCTTTTCAAATTTTAGCTACCGATGCATTTCAAGCAAGCAGCTTTTGGCAAAATCCTTCATCAATCAGCATTCACACTACATTTTCACAGGAAAAGCAATTTTTCTTGTTATTTTAGTTTGATTTGCTTTTTGCTAAGATATTGATGATTTCATGTTAACTACAGTTTGCCAATTTGAATGTTCAGCTCAGGCTTTGGTCACTTTAGCTATCATTTTTGAGATTGCAAATTTTAGCTTTTAGCTACAGTTAGCAAATAAGTGTTAAGCCAGGGTGTAAAAGATTTTAGCAACAGTTCTGTTAATTGTATTTTTTTCAGAGGTTTGTCTAACTTCAGCTTTGAGCTCTAGTGTTGGTATCTGCTCCCAAAGGCTTTTGGTCTGTTCAGAATAAGGCCACGCTCCAGCTGATGTTCAACCAGCCTTTAATTATTTATTTTCCATACAGGAAATCTTCTCCTATGTAAATGCACAATACAAACACAAGTGTTAGCTAAATTACATTTACAACCAAAATGAAACTTTAAAATAAAACAGAATATGTAAACATACCGTGTGCGCATTCTGACCAAACATTCAGGTGTTATTGACCATATTGTCCTTTGTTTCTCTTTAGTCTTGTTTTCTGACTAATGTCTGTGACTCCAGCAGCATTTAAGTCTTATTTGGTCATACACGCTGTCTCCCCTCTGGGTGAAATACTCAAACTTACCACTAGATGTCACTGATACAAAAGAGTTTAAATGATTTTCTCAGTTTTGCATATTAAATACGAACAAATAAAACCTTTTGTCCTGTGACAGCTACGATAATTTTAATGTTTGTAATGGTTTTATTTTCATTCAGAACTGCGTCGGCCAGGAATCGAACCCGGGTCAACTGCTTGGAAGGCAGCTGTGCTAACCACTACACCACCAACGCAATGATAAGATGTTTTGCTCAAGGACGCAACATGTGGTTATGGCGGGAGATGAACCTACAACTTTTCAGTCAGGTTCTGCATTTTGTCAATCGCTCTTAGTCTGACCCCTTCTCTGGACTCGTGTTTGCCTTGGGGGACCCTAACGGAACCAAAAACCCAAGACTACGTAGCCCACAGGAACATGAGGTACTCAAACTCCTCCACCACGATAAGGTGGCGATTGATCGGAGGAGGTGTTTTTATTTATTTATTATTTTTTTATTTTTTTTTTTTTTTTTTATTTATTAATTTATTTATATGTTTGTTTATTTATTTATTTAATAGTTCATTTTTAAAGTGGTGAACCGGAGTGCCCGGAGAAATGCCACTGCTGGTGGGGAGAAGTCAGAAAACAGCTGTTGGATCCAGAATCTGAACTCAAAAGGTCTGTTTTCGATGGTGTTTTCTCCCTGAATCAGTCGTCTTGAGGCATGTGCGAAGAACACGTAAACAGCCGAATGAACCAGTTCTTTTTCTTGTTTTTCGGCTTTTTCTCCTTCAGCACATTCATTTTTGCCTCAAGGTGCAGAAGTTGGTCGTCCATGTTTCTAAGTTGGTCGTTTAGAACAATGGACTCCACATCAGACTTGCTTTGTGGATCTGTTTCCACAGCCTCAGAAGACTCGCTGATCAGAAAACCCTGGTCAGTGCTGAGTTCCAGCTGGTCCTCATGGGGAACCTCTGGAACCTCACTGACAGAGTCTTCTTCTGGACTTGTCTGAGACTGAGCGTACTGAGTGGATGGGACGCTGTCCCTCTGCTGCAGTTCTTTGGTTGCAGCTTCAAGCTCTTGTTTTAATTGATCAATCATAATTTGTGATTGATCCAGTTTGAATCGTTGGTCAAACTCTTTGTCTTTCAGATCTTGAAGGTCACATTTAGCTTGTTCCAGCTCTGACTTTATCTGAAGGCTTGACTGTACGATGTCTTTAAGGTCAAAAACCTCTTTCATACAGTCTTCCTTTTCAATACAAACTCTGTGAAGCTCAGATTTTAGTTGTTCAATAGTGGCCAACGCTTCACTAAGCTGAAATTGAACGTTTTTCAGCTGTGATTCAGCTTCAGTGCTAGCCTCACGTTCTTTAGCTGTATGTGCAGCCAAATCCTGGTTCAGGCTAACAATTAGCTTCTTCGCAGCCTCTGAGCACAAGTCGGAGTTACCTTGTCTCTCCCGAGATTCAGTCAGCTCGTTCTCAGCTTTCTCCAACTTCTCTTGAAGCTCAGCATTTTGCGCTTCAAGCTGGACAATGTAATCGTCCGCACCCCTTTTCAACATGAGAACTTCTTCAAGTTCCTTGTGGAGTTCATAGGCAAGTTGCTGGTTTTC
>JBBPBX010071346.1:0-18346 GCA_038048925.1 Garcialebias charrua | reverse complement strand
CGTATTGTTTTGTACAGGATTTGACATCAATATTTTCACACCAGATGGAATGGCATCAAACACAATTGCAAATTTTCTCTGTAGTACTGGAAAATTATATGTAGTTAAAAATTCACTATAAGAGTAAGTGTTGCCGTCTTTGTTGAATAACTGATGTACGTGAACGATTCCTCTGTCAAACCATTTTTTAAAGAAAAGAGATTTATGTTAAAAACAGATGTGATTTAGTCAGGTTAATCTCATTGAGCCTCGAGGACTCATTTACAAGAGAGACCTCTCTACAAACTAAAGAATGAAGACAACAGCAACAGTAGATTTTCCTTGAACAATCAACAATAGATAAACATAAGAGAGAAATACAGATTATTTTAACAAGTTAAAACAAAGATATCAAAGTAGCAAAACAGACAGATTATAAGGTAGATGTAGAAAATCAAAAACAGGAACATGTCTGCATTGGTTTTTGCAGACATGTTCCTGTTTTTTTGTTGTTGTTTGTTTTGTTTTTTATGTACCGGTAAATGAACAATTACTTGAAACCACGTAAAATGGTTTTAAAGTTGTTGTTTTTTTAGTTGAATAAATGGTTATTAAAACTATGTACTGTATATGTATGCAACAATTTGCTAAATCTGAATATTGAACAACCTTTTGAGTCCCAACTAAAGTGCTTCCTGGAGGATCACGCTATCCCCGAGCTTTTCCAGTCTGGCTTCAAATCCCTCTACAGCACTGAGACTGCCCTACTGAAGGTTTTTAACGACATCTTTCTATCCACAGATACTGGTGACTCTGTGCTGCTTGTCCTATTGGACCTCACATCCGCTTTCGACACCATCGACCATGAGATCCTCATTGCTAGGTTGGAGCAGTGGGTGGGCATCTCAGGATCAGCCCTAAACTGGTTCAGATCCTACCTCTCTGACAGGTCTTTTTGTGTGTCCATCAATGATTTTACTTCTGCAGTGGCGGCTCTTAAATGGGGGGTTCCGCAGGGGTCCATCCTGGGTCCTCTCTTGTTCTCCTTATACCTGCTGCCACTCGGTGCTATTTTCCGGAAACACAATATACCTTTCCACTTCTACGCTGATGACTGTCAAATCTACTTCCCCCTAAGACAAAATGGTACAGGCTCTATTCAACCTCTGCTCGACTGCCTGGCTGACATCAGGGACTGGATGGCTTTAAATTTCTTAAGCTTCAATGATAAGAAGTCTGAAGCCATATTGTTCCTTCCCAATGACACAACCTCAAACCACTGCATTGACCTGTCTGCTCTACCCCTGTCCGAAAAACAAAAAGTCAAAAATCTGGGAGTGATAATGGATCCTTCCATGAAACTCAACAGTCATGTAAACATGATCGTCAAATCCTGTTTTTTCCAGCTGAGGCGTCTGTCTAAGCTGAAGCCCATATTATCCAAAAAGCACCTGGAGACAGTGATTCACGCATTCATTACATCTAGGCCCCTTAAGCGCAGAGGTGACAGGGCGTTCTCTGTAGCAGGCCCAAGACTCTGGAACGAGTTACCGCTGCTCATCAAACAGGCCCCCTCCCTCTCGGTTTTCAAATCCCGGTTAAAAACTCACTACTACTCCATTGCTTTCAATGCCAGCTGATTTGTATTGGATCGTTTTATTTATGATCTGCAATGTTTTTATGTTTTTCGTGTTGTACTTCATTGTCTGTGTTGCCTGTTGCGTGTTTGTTTGTCCAGCACTTTGGTGTGGACTTGTTCCTGTTTAAAGTGCTTTATAAATAAAATGGTATGGTATGGTACCTTTACACACATTTGACCTGCTTGTTACTTCTTCCTCAACACTTCACTAACTTCCTAAAAACCTGTGCTTCCACTTAGGGGGTCCCCTAGTGGCCACCCGGGACCCCAAGCAGCCGCTCGTTAGTTTACTTGTGCCTTGGGCCGGCCCTGATCATGTGTTCGTTTAAAGTTGACTTCAGTCCAAACCTTTGTCCACAAAGATCACAAGCAAATGCTTTCTGTCCTGTGTGGACTATCATGTGTCTGTTTAAATTTGACTTCTGTCCAAACCTTTGTCCACAAAGATCACAGGCAAATGTTTTCTGTCCTGTGTGAACTATCATGTGTCTGTTTAAAGATGATTTCATTCCAAACCTTTGTCCACAAAGATCACAAACAAATGTTTTCTGTCCTGTGTGAATTATCATGTGTGTGCTTAAACCTGACTTCAGTCCAAACCTTTGTCCACAAAGATCACAAGCAAATGTTTTCTGTCCTGTGTGAACTATCATGTGTCTGTTTAAAGATGACTTCATTCCAAACCTTTGTCCACAAAGATCACAAACAAATGTTTTCTGTTCTGTGTGAATTATCATGTGTGTGTTTAAATGTGACTTCTGTCCAAACCTGCGTCCACAAAGATCACAAGCAAATGTTTTCTGTCCTGTGTGAATTATCATGTGTGTGTTTAAATGTGACTTCTGTCCAAACCTGCGTCCACAAACATCACAAGCAAATGCTTTCTGTCCTGTGTGAACTATCATGTGTTTCTTTAGACTACCATTTTGGTTAAATATTTTTCCACAGTCTTCACAACTAAATGAGTTCTGTCTTGACTGTTTTTTCTTGATTGAGCCTCCAGTTTTCTTCACTTTTAAATGTTCCTCGATAACCAAACAACTTGAAGACGTCACTGACTGACTCGTCTTGTGAAATTGTTTCCCATGCTCAGTGAAGCTGCAAGACTTGTTGACAGTGTTTACGTCTGACTCAGGAGCTCTGCTCTCCTTCCAGTCTTTGTCACCGTCTTCAGGTTCTGACCCAGAGTCTGATAAGTCTTTTAGCTGAGAGTCAGAGTCCTTCACCTCATCACCTTCATCATCCTCACTGACTTCAGTCTCTGAAGAGCTGCAATCATCTCCATAAGTATTTAGATCTGGGTTCCTGGTAGTTTCTCCTTCTCCACAGTCCTCTCCACCAGTTGCTGTTTCATCTGGTCAGCTGAGCTGCTGGTTGGAAGATCTTCCTCTTTTACTTGGTGCTGATGAAGCTGTAAAAACAGAGGCTTCTCCTCTTCTTCCTCATTCTTCCAAGGAACAGCAGTGAATGCAAACCCGGTGTCATCAGTCTCCTTTTTCACACAAAACTGCTCTCCCTCTTGACTGGTCCACAGTTCCTCCTCTTCCTCTTTTATGTTGAGGGTCTCTGGATCCTGTTGGTCCACACCAAGCAAACAAAAGTAACTTTACTGCTGATGTTTATTACTAATTAAATTAAGTACCGGTAGTGGGTGCACGTACTTCAGGAGCTTCTTCTTTAATCAGCACCTTCTGCTGAACACCTGCAGGGACCACTTGGGGTTTGTTGTGTTGCAGTTTGTCCTTTAAACGACATCGTTCCTCTTTATAATCTGCATCTGTTGTTTCCAGAAACTCGGACATTTCTTCAGCAGCCACTTCCTCTCGTTGTTCAGCCTGATGTCTCCTCATCTGTTAGCCAAAGTTTCCTTTAAATAATAGTTTCGGAACGGGTAGGCTACAGACGAAATTTCCAATCTTCGTTAGCGTAAAAGAAGTACTTACTTGAAGCCAGCTGCCAAATTGTTTTGATTTTCCACGTGGGTTTGAACTACGGTGGAAAAAAAGCGAGGACCTTCTCGAAAAAAAAGGACTTCCGGTCACTCTTCTTCTTGTGTTGTTTTAGCTGTGCAGCGGTATTATTTGCTCAGCAGCGACGCCATCTTGTAGGTTCTTTTTAATTGTTCTTCTTCTTCTTCTTCTTTGGTTTTTAACGGCAGCTTGCATCCATCATTGTTGCACTACTGCCATCTCTTGGTGCTTATATATTAATTTATTTTCTCAAATAGGCTCTGTGCACAAGTGCCGTAAATCACTTGCGCATTGACAGGAAGCCGGCTTCCCAGCTTCCGGTCTAGCCCCGTTCTCTGTTTACAAGAGCTGCCCAAGACACAAGTATCAGCTATGTTCATCGTATCGTTGATGTCTGGTCCCCTGCTCCGACAAGCAAACGTAATAAGGGATTTAAATTGTATATCTCAAGTTTCCTGCACAACTATGAGGGTAAGTAACGTTAGTTTGATCGCGTTGTGTTGTTGCTACCTGTTAGCGGCTAACGTTAGCCTATTAGCAACGCGATCTTTTTTTTGTGTACTCACGTTATAGAAACAGCTTTTCCACACTTAAACAAAACGGCTCATATTTTGTGATCCTTCTACAAACATGCTGCTCTTCTCAGTTTCATGCAAAAATCAGGACACAGCTGTGAAGCTGTTGTCAGGGCTCTGTGTCAGGTCCATGAAGAAAGCTGAAAAACCTCACCGTAGGGTGAAGCTAGGATTGTTCAGATGACAGTTTTAAGATTGCTGGTTCAGTAACCCCACGTTCCTGTTGTTAATGGGGATTTAGCTAAGATGGTAATTAAATGTCAGTGTGAGTCAATCTAGTACATTCAGCTACATGTTTACATTCTTGGTCTAATTATTTTGACCTCGTGTGTTTTTATGCAGCTCTCAGAAACTAAAGTCTTCACTCCCAGACTGCTCCTCCTGTTAGCACCCTAGGAAGCAACACCTCCATTGGTCGACTGCCAGGTTTGGGAGCACCTGTACCTCCACCATTCTCCTCCAGCTGGGACATGAAGGTTTCTGAATTTAACACCACCTCTCTGTCGTCACAGTTCAGCCGTAAGTTCATCAGTATCTGTGCAGTCTTGTTTGAATGTATGTGCGTGATATAGATTTAATTATTGTGTGTGTGTTTGCAGGTGACTTTGGCCTGTAGCCAGAGCCTTGTGCTGAGCCAGCTGGTTCAGAGACACTCCGGCCCCTCCTTGCCTCTGGCACGTCCATCTCAACAAGCAGCCCTTCTTCAGCGTCGTCTGCGCCCCAACACATCAGCACAGGCTGGCCTGGTTCTGGCTGCTGCTAAATACCTTATCAGTCAAAGCAATTACAAGATTTTTTTTGTAAAATTTTCAGCCCTCATTAATCTGTTTACCTACTTCGTAGCAGATTCCATAAATCAATAAAAGCTTTATTTTAAAGGTTTTTAGCATATGATTTCTTACCTGCAAAATCTTGACCTTCTATTTCACAATTAAAGTGTTCAAATATTGAAATACAGAGGATATTGTGTTGTTGTTACTGTGGCTGTAAAACAAGACTAACAATAATTTAAAAAAAAATCCAATTGAATGGATAATATATCTGTAATTTTCATTTAAGGCATTTGATTAATATGTTTTAACTTTACCCTGTTTTTGACACTCAAACAAGGTTTTTCAAAGTTGGACCTCTCAAAAAACTTTATTTTTATTTTACATAGGTACAATAACAAAATTAATTTAAAAGATATCCACATACCAAAATACAGTGGTCAATAAAATGTTTAGGTACTGCACTTACAAAAATGTGACATTTATTTTTATTTACCTCCAAAGAAAACAGTACAACATGTTTCCATCAAGAATATCTACTTACAAATGTAAGACAATGTCAATATAAGTAAATGACAGCATTTTGTTTTTCTTCAAGACTGTGCCATCAGCTTTTCTGTCAAACTTCATATCTCCATTTCCTGACCAAAGAGAAGACTTTTTACTCTGGAGGAGCAGGGATGAAGGTGTTTGACACCGTAGTTCTGTACAGTCCAGGATAACTTGTGTGTCACTGTAGCGGCCATCAAAATCTTGTGCTGCAGCTCGGGGGCGGCTGCTGGTTATGGTGGGAGTTGGTGAAGACCAGACTCTGTGTGGAAGCGGAGGAAGGTGGTTCTCCTCCAACACCAGGCTTCTGCAGCAAAGAGGCGAGATAGCTTGTGCAGCACAGAGCCTGCAGAACCTAGATTAGTGTGTACAGTATTTACATGTCAGTACACTAACACACAGTGAACTAAAAACTCAATTTAATATACAATAAAATGACAAGTTAAACAGGTAAAATCAATAAAAATTGAAGTAAAATCAAGTCTCTATGGAGAAAACATTACCTTTGCCCAGGTGTGATATGGTTCTCAGCAGCAGGTGCACATGAGGGAGTGAAGACTTTAGTTTCTGAGAGCTGCATAAAAACACACGAGGTCAAAATAATTAGACCAAGAATGTAAACATGTAGCTGAATGTACTAGATTGACTCACACTGACATTTAATTACCATCTTAGCTAAATCCCCATTAACAACAGGAACGTGGGGTTACTGAACCAGCAATTTTAAAACTGTCATCTGAACAATCCTAGCTTCACCCTACGGTGAGGTTTTTCAGCTTTCTTCATGGACCTGACACAGAGCCCTGACAACAGCTTCACAGCTGTCTCCTGATTTTTGCATGAAACTGAGAAGAGCAGCATGTTTGTAGAAGGATCACAAAATATGAGCCGTTTTGTTTAAGTGTGGAAAAGCTGTTTCTATAACGTGAGTACACAAAAAAAAGATCGCGTTGCTAATAGGCTAACGTTAGCCGCTAACAGGTAGCAACAACACAACGCGATCAAACTAACGTTACTTACCCTGTGCAGGAAACTTGAGATATACAATTTAAATCCCTTATTACGTTTGCTTGTCGGAGCAGGGGACCAGACATCAACGATACGATGAACATAGCTGATTGTGTCTTGGGCAGCTCTTGTAAACAGAGAACGGGGCTAGACCGGAAGCTGGGAAGCCGGCTTCCTGTCAATGCGCAAGTGATTTACGACACTTGTGCACAGAGCCTATTAACGAAATATCTTTCTTTTCCCTTCATCACTACTCAGCTGAGCAGCGACTTCTTCCAAATTTAGTTCCCTATTATAACCAATTTCCATTCTCAATATTCTTCTATGACCCACATATTTCCTGCAATTATTAAAGGGGACCTCAGA
Source organism: Garcialebias charrua (assembly GCA_038048925.1). NCBI lineage: Eukaryota > Metazoa > Chordata > Actinopteri > Cyprinodontiformes > Rivulidae > Garcialebias > Garcialebias charrua. The sequence continues at coordinate 11,490 of JBBPBX010071346.1, read as the reverse complement.
TGCATTTTTTAAAGTTTTATGTTATTTCTGTGTGCTATCTAGACCCTATTCCTTCAATTTAATGCACAAAATAATTCTTAGATAATCAATTATACCCTTTTTAATTCTGCCAGTTTTAACTTTCGTTTTGAACGACCGGTTTCTGATAGAAGTTCTGAAGTCCACGCCCTTCAAAGATCTGTTTACGCCCTCGTAACAGCCAGTATCTGTAATGTGTTGTTGTTTTAAAATTAGCTCTTTTTTTATTACTCATTTGACTTACTGTTAGTGCTAGCTTAAGATAACTTACCGAAACCCGTCTGAGCGCGCCGCAGTTTGCTGCTCCTTTTAGCATTAGACCACCCGAATCCGAAGCTAATGTTAGCTTGTTCCTCTTCCGGTTTTCGCCAGCTCCGCTCGGAGACTTTGGGCGTTATCGCTGTTCCAGTCAAGACAACACAAAGTTCACCAAGTGTCTCCCGTAAATTAATCCGTAAGGGGAAGGTCCTCACTGCTGCGAGGCTGCTGCGAGGCTGCAGCAAGGCTGTACAGTTGAAGCTCCGCTCCATGGCGCCAGAAGAGGGTCCCGTCGCAACCGGTCTCTACGCCGGGGGTATGCTCGTTTAATTTTTGCCGGCGGCGCGTTGGGAGAGATCGCAAATACACTAAAAATTGAACTAAAAAACATAAAAATAACAATTATACTTTATTTATAAAGCCATTTAAAAAACCACAGCTGCAACAAAGTGCTGTACCCTTAGCAAAAAGAAGTATACTTAAAGTTCACTTTTTTAAGTATACTTGAGTATAAGTATAAGTATATCAAGTATACTCCACACTATGTACTTGTAGTATACTACAAGTATACTTTTTTAATACCTCTTCGGACTGATTTGGGACACTTTTAGTTTATAAAAAGTATACTTTGAGTATACTTCCTTATATACTTCTAGTTTATAATTCGGTTTTCTTAAGTATACTTTAAGTGTACAACAAGTATACTTTTTATATACTGCCGTTGCACTAGTTATATACTTGTAGGTCATAATCAAGTTTGTTGAAGTATACTTAAAGTATACTATTTTGTATACTGCCGTTGCACTAGTTATATACTTGTAGGTCATAATCTAGTTTGTTGAAGTATACTTAAAGTATACTATTTTGTATACTGCCATTGCACTAGTTATATACTTCTAGGTCATAATCCAGTTTGTTGAAGTATACTTAAAGTATACTATTTTGTATACTGCCATTGCACTAGTTATATACTTGTAGGTCATAATCTAGTTTGTTGAAGTATACTTAAAGTATACTATTTTGTATACTGCCATTGCACTAGTTATATACTTCTAGGTCATACTCTAGTTTGTTGAAGTATACTTAAAGTATACTATTTTGTATACTGCCATTGCACTAGTTATATACTTCTAGGTCATACTCTAGTTTGTTGAAGTATACTTAAAGTATACTATTTTGTATACTGCCATTGCACTAGTTGTAGTCCACATTTCACTTTTTAGAATTTCTAAAACTAATACCATGTCATTTTAAATGTAAGGTTACACTTGTAAGTTTGCTTAGCAATTCCTTGTTGAATACTAGCTAAAATTAGCTAAAATTTACTTCCTAAAGATAACCCAGACTACACTGTAATGTGTTCACAAAGTCACAAGACAAAATCCTGATAACTTCAGTCTTTTTATATAGCATTAAAATTCAGTTAAAAAACAATGTCTATAGTGGAACAATATAAAAAACAAACCACTTCACAGCTTTAAAAATTGAAATGTAAAGGTGCACATTTAACTTAAATGTCCAAATGTAAACAAAACAAAGTCAACAGCAAAACGTGCATTTGCTTGAAAAAATAAGCAATACAGTAAGGTACACTCCAACTGGAAATCGAAGTCCTTCCTTTTCGGGTTAAGGCAATTGCGCATCTTTGGAAAAATTGCACATCCGGAACAAAATTGCACACCCGGAAAAAAAAAATTCACTTCTTTCAACAAAAAAAAAAAAAAAGAGAAAAAAAAACATTCTTACTGGATTAGTTCTTCTTTTCATTTTGTTTCTTGACATAGTTTATGTTGTTGCATTTCTTCCTTATGATTCTTCTCACATCCTGCATGGTGGTGTCAGGGAACTTTGCGTTGGTGTAGACTGAATGAAAAAAGACACACAAAAAAATTACTCTAATGTTATACCATTGTTTCAGCATAGTTACTATGACATCAAACATCTCCTTAAAATAAATCTCTTGCTTTCACGAGTGATGCACAATAAATGTATAAATATTATTATTATTCGGTAATTACCGTATTATTAGTAAGTAAAAGTTTATTTATAGAGTGCCTTTCGCAGAAATGAAATTCACAAGGTGCTGTTTAACAATTATCAAAGACGAAAGAATTATAGAACAATTACATTCCAGTTAAAGCATTTATGATAAAACATGTACAGGCATCAGTCAATAATTAGCACCAGCTCTAAGTCAGCAGAAACAGAAGAACAACAATAACACGAAACTAAGTTGTGGTCTCCGATATTTTATTTAATAACTTAATATCTACCTGCATTTGAATTTTATTGAAAACTTCATTTAATATTTGATTTACGCAATGTTTTGAATTTTGTTTGACCTGTTGCACAATTTAGCCTGTGTAGAGTGTTAATGTTTCTAATCTGTAAAAGATTGTGTTAGTAATAGCTGGTAAATTTAAAGGTTCAGTATGTAATTTCTGGAACACGCTGGAACTTAGGAAAATTTTGAACAGAGACACGTTTCTGGTCCCTTCCCCTCAGAGCCATATGGCTCTGTTACCCCTTGCTCTGCTGAAATTCAAATTCAAGCTCTGTTTTTATTGGCTGATTCGAATTCAAGCTCTGTTTTTATTGGCTGGTTACAAACTCTGTTTTTATTGGCTGGTTAACGGCGTGTCACTGTGGCTTTTTAGAAATGCTTTCAGAGAAGCAAGGGGACAATAGTTTTTTCAGAGACTAGTTACTTGTCTAAAATCAGTACCGGGTATGTCAGGAGGTAGTGACAGAGTGAAGAAATATGTTAAAAATATATTGTTAGAAAAGTTACATACAGCTCCTTTAAGTGCTTTACTTTTTGTCTGAATAGTTGCTGCATTGTGCTGCAAATTATCTTAATTCTTCCCTTGAAAAAGAAAGGTAAAACAGTTTTACAGTATATCTAACTTAAGTTGGTTTTATGACTCAGTTTTCCCAAATCATGTAGCCTGTAGTGCTCAAATCCAATTCAATCAATATGTTAGTGATTGATATTTATAGGTGATTGTATCGCAATACGCATTAACCTGATCAGAGAATCTCATGGAACATTATTCATAAAAAGGAGAAAACGGTAGGAATTAATTTTAGAATGATTCTTGTCCAACATTATATGCACTCACCAAGTATAGCGTCAAGCAATGTGTTGTCCAATGGTGGCTTTGACTCCAGATCTTTATGGGCCCCTGACTGCCTCCCAGTCAAACTGGAACTGGACAACACTTCTCTACCGTGGACTAGCACAGCGAGATCTCCAACAAACACAGCTGAGTTTGTAGTTCGTAGAGACCTTAGCTTTCGTCTTGGGACTTGCACATCATGGTCTGGCACAAGAGGCACCTAAAAACATATGAATGTCATTATCCATTCCAAATAATGATTACACATTTACAGTACCGTATTTGGAAATATAAAGTATATATTCATCAATGCATTGAATATGTCTAAGCCTATATTCTATTGATTTATACCATCATCTGGGGGCATAATTTTATTTCCGAATTATCCATCATTAATGGCATTTTCTTTCTAGTTTGTGTGTAATCAAAAGTTGTAGAAGGAAATTGTATTTCAAATTATTCTCTACATGGATCAATAACATACAGTATCCATGCATTCAGAGGTTATTACCATGTCATCCGGGTCAGACAGCACTTGAAGATACGGAGCAACTGGTGACTGTACAGATGGTGTGGGTGTTGACTGGTTGGATGCAGGAGCTGAGATCTGACTGAGCACATCTTTCAGCTGTTTCACAACAGCTGGAAGCTCTGTAAAAAAACATAAAAACAGGGGACAAAGGAACAAAAACTGTCACTACTGTGTTTTGAGACCATTAAAAATAAAGATTACATTAGTCATTTGTGCATTGAAGAGCTGAACTAATTAAGGAGGAACAGGAAGTAGGAGGACATTGAATAAGGCAAATAGAACATTCAACCAAGGTGTTCTCCATTTTCCACAGTTTTAAAAAAGTCTTATCATTCACTTAAATTACTTTCAAGAAATTACCTCTCATGGCATCTAACATTTCATCCACACGGTCGTCTCTTAATTTCTGCCTGAAGCCTTTCTATTTTGTCCTGTGCCACACTCCAGCTTCTGGGCAGCTGCTCCTCGTCTGATGATGCCTCATTGGAGTTACTGGTACACATCTACAGGACAAAACAAAAACAACAAAACAACAACAAAAAAGAATCATGTGGCAGCATAACTCACACAGGTTATTGCATCAACTCAAAGTTAAAATATAGTTAATATAGTTAATATTTTTACCTCTGAAGTCTTGTTTTCCAGTTGCCTCTTCAGCTCATTTATACGGTTCGCCGATTCTGTTTCTGTACTGGTTGCTCTTATTTTTTTCTGTCAAAATTAGAATTTATTTTAGATTTGTATTTTCACTGCACTTTTTCTACTTCAGTTCTGAAACAGAATATTTATTGATGAAGCTACCTTCTTTGGTTGAACTTCATGATCTTCCTGTTCCACATCTTTCCACTTGTTGTTTGGGTTACACTTTCTCTTTGGTGTTTCTTGCCAGATATCTTCCCCTTCTATAAATGCTTGTCTCTTCTTGCAGAGATCACTGTAGTTATCTGTGTAACAAACATCACATTAAAAAAAGCTTGACTGACAAATTCCAAAAGCGATACCGAACACATGCAAGAGGAAAAAAAGTGCTATCAAGAAAGCAGACATTCCACAACTTACCACCAAACAATAAAACCTTTGCTGGAAAATAGGCAGGAGGATCTGACTTTTTTCTGCCTTCATTTTACATCCATCCATCCATCTTCATCTTCCAAATCAGGGCACTGAGTTATTGATTTTGGACATCGTCGCTGGTCCTCAGTAATCCACAAAGTCTTCCCAACTTCCACAGTCTTGTCCTTGAAGTAATAAATGGCAAATGCCATTTTGTGAAGCCAATCCTAAAAACGCTTTTTCCGACGATGAGACTTGTTTGTTTGTTTGTCCTCCTCGCTGTGAGAAAAAGAAGACGCAGGAAAATGTGCGGGAAATTTGAAATTTGGTTCCCTATTGGCTGCCGGGGAGGGAGGCGGTCACATGAACGAGAAGTGAAAGTTAAGTCACGCGATATTTTAAAACCGAGAACAACAAAGAAGGTAGCTGTTAGCTCATCGGAAATAACATGGCGAAACGTCGAGGACCTTATCAAAGATATTTGGAGGATTACAAAGCAGAAATTCCAAGAAGTACCAGGCACAGATGGAAATAAAAAGTAAGTATCAGAATGAAGTCTGCAACGATTTCATGTTTAATGTTTACGATCATAACACATCACCAGCAGCCTATAGCTGAGCTAGCTAGCTAGCTAGGCTGCTGTGAGGTTAGAGAGTTTCACATGCATTAAGTGTTCATTTGCACATTTTTTGCACTTTTATATCGTTTTGCTGGTTTAATAATAATAATAAAAAAAAGAAGAACACTTGTCTGAAAATGTCAGGCTGAAATACAATATTTTTAAGCTATTTTTTTATTTTATTTTTTTCCCCCTGGTAACTTGTCTTTTTTATTTCATTGTGTAAGAAATAACAGCATAACAAGTTATGCTGTTATTTCTTGTGGTGTTTGTTATATTTGCTTCATTAAAAAAAAAAGAAGAAAGACAAATACCTGCATTAGGTTCAGCTCTCAGCTGCAGAGGAGGAGGAAGCTGGAGGATGAAATGTTGATTCTTAAATTTGTGTTACTATACTGTATATTTTTATAAAACTAATCGCAAATTAAAGTCAGTCTGCATTAGTACATGTGTTTAGAATTTCACGTCCCATAACGTTTTATCTGTCTCAAAAGGAATAATTTTAAATGCAAAATAGTTTAATGATTTCTCAGTTTGTTGCTGTATTTAGTGCATTATTTTCTTATCAGCTGGCCAATATTTTGGTGTGGGAAGAATAACGGAAATAATTTTTATTATTCATTTTAGTTTCTTTGTTTTCTTGTTTCTATGTTAAAAGTGCATTCAGTATGCTCATGGACAATAAAATGATTAGAGTTATAACTGATGTTAACACTTTACCTTTACAGGGCTGAGCAGAACTACAGGACAACATGCAAGATCTCAGGGATCAGTCTTTTGCTTCCCACAGAGATGTTAGAGATGAAAGGTCCTCCACTCAGCAGGTAATGATGACATGAGCCTGGTTTATACAGTATTTTGAGTAGTTGATGGAAACTTTGTCTCCTGCTGATGTTAATAGAAACAAAACTGAACTTGAAAGTGTAACTGTTAGATTTTGGCCAAACCTTGATTTTGTGGTCTCCAAGAACAACACAAATATATGCTTGTAGTACGGTACGGTACATGCATTTCCTTTCATATCCACCACTACACTAATAATAGCATTTTTACTTTGACACTACTGCCTCACTTTCTGTAATGTTATCCTCAGCAGAGTTGGTCTGAAGCAAAACCGTTTTTTCCACTCTGTACCGACCTATTCAGCATGAAGCTCTTTTGTTTATATATACTGTATATATATATGAATATATATGATGTGTGTGTGTGTATACATATATTTATCTGGATATACAGTACACAGAGAGAGGGTTGATACTTTGTCCCACAGGACTTGATATAGCACTGATATAGACTTGTTCATCCCAAAGATCCAGTCCCCCGGCACAAACAGCAATATTGTGTATGCTGTTCAGTGTCAGGAGGGCTGTGATCAATCTTATATCAGGGAAACTAAACAGCCACTGGCCAAAAGGATGGCCCAGCACAGAAGATCAACATCATCAGGTCAGGACTATGCAGTCTACACTCATCTCCAGGCCAGCGGTCACTCTTTCAGGGAGGAAGATGTTCACATCCTTGATAGAGAGGAACAATGGTTTGAGAGGAGTAAAGGAGGTCATCTTTGTGAAAAGAAACCGTCCATCATTAAACAGAGGTGGAGGCCTCCGTGCTCAACTGTCCCCCTCTTACAATGCTGTTATTGCTAGTATCAGGGTTGCCAGATCTCCAGACTGAAAGAAGCGATCAGCTCCTTCAAAACAAGCACAAACAAGCGACTCGCTCTTTCAAAAAAAAAAGCCCAAAAAAAGCCCAGCTGGCAACCCATCCCATCCATCCATCCATTTTCTTCCGCTTATCTGGGGTCGGGTCGCGGGGGTAGCAGCCTAAGTAGGGAGACCCAGACTTCCCTCTCCCCAGCCACTTGGAGCAGCTCCTCTGGGGGAATCCCAAGGCGTTCCCAGGCCAGCCGAGAAACATAGTCCCTCCAGCGTGTCCTGGGTCTTCCTCTGGGTCTCCTCCGGATGGGACATGCCCGGAACACCTCACCAGGGAGGCGTCCAGGAGGCATCCTAACCAGATGCAACCCATCCCATTGTGTAAAAAAGGCCGTTTTAAACAGCTTATTTGTGATCCATTTTGTCCTTCTATTGTCAATCTGTAGAATGCCAGTCATGATGACTTCAACACAGATTGTCACATGAGTAACACTTCGACAAGTGGAGAGGAAGACATCAATTCCAGCAGTGACAATGAAGATGAGCCCCACACTGAGAATCCTACCATAAGCATGTGGGATGTGGACAATTCTGAGGTAAATGCACTGTTGCAAGTTGAGGTTCATATGTATTTTCTATATTCATTTGTCTCCTCCTTAATGCAGTCTTTTCTTCCAACCTGTAGAATGAAGAAGCCCTGTCATATTCTGATGAAGACTTGACTGATGCTGCTAATAATCAAGATGAAAAACATGCTGATGATGATGTGATGGAGGGGAATACAACTAGAGAAAACACTGCAGAACTTCCAGTGGTATGTAGACAGTAGTTCAATAAAATTTGTAGTACCGTAGTTGTTGTGGGTTCATTAGGTGCAATTATAGCATTTAGACACAATACTACTACAGCTTACAAATTAGAATAATAACAATAATATAATAGAAATAAGTTTATACCCAAATGCAGGGCATTGTGACAGCATGCAGCACAAGTAAGGCAGCAGTTTGAAAAAATAGGAAAATTCAAATACTGTAGCCACTGTTGAACTCAAGCCACACAAAGACGTTTTTCTATATTTTTAGTCCAAATATTGTAGATTTATACAATTTTAAATGGAAATTTCAAATTTAGCTCAGAAATAGAAAGGTATAACAAGTGTAATATGTTAAACAACAAGACTGCAAAACCCCTTTTTAAATTAATTTTTGTAAACTTTAGGAAAATCAATATTTAGCCAATGCACCATGATGTGAGTTATAAGGTGAAAAATACTTTATGCTAGACTGACATTATTCATTAAGTTTGCTTTACATTTATACATGTTTTTTTTTCATATATTTTTTCCTATAGGGCAGTGAAGACCAAGCAGATGGTGACAAGCCCCTGTATCCTGGTGCACCTGTTTCAAAGGGAGAAAGTTTATTGATGCTCATGTCGTATGTGCTGCGGAACAATTTAACAGGCAAAGCACTAACTCATTTACTGGAAATGTTCAACCTAATGTTTCCAGGTCTGATTCCACCCTCGCATTACCTTTTCCACAAAGAATTTGGAGGTTCGTCCCTGTCTGAAGTTCACTTTAATGGTGAAAAATGTAAAGCATACCTTGGCATTAGTGCACACTGTCCATCTCATTGTACCTTTTGCAACACTGAGTTTGATGCCATCAGAAGTTTAAAAAATGGCTTCTTCTTTCTTGTAATTCCACTCCATACACAGATCAAACAACTTCTGCAGGAACATGATGTCAGCCTTACTGGAAAATACATATCCATTGGGGTTTTAACCGACATACAGTCTGGTGAAGAGTACTGTACCAGAAATTGTGTGACATTCATTCATTCAACCTTTATTTATACAGGCTAGCCTCGTTGAGTCACGGGGACTCATTTACAAGAGGGACCTGTCTCACTCACACCAAACAACCATCCACTCTCACACTCACACCTAGGGTAAATCTAGAGTCACCGATCAGCCTAACAAGCATGTTTTTTAGTCTGTGGGAGGAAACCGGAGTACCCGGAGGAAACCCACGCATGCACGGGGAGAACATGCAAACTCCACCCAGAAAGGCCCCGGACCGGGATTTGAACCGGCAACCTTCTCGCTGAGAGGCAGCAGCTCTACCAATTGTGCCACCGTGCTGCCCAGACAGTGGAGACAGTGACAGTGGAGTTATAGGAGAAGATGATTTGACGCTCATTTGGAATTGTGATGGTGCACCAGTTTTCAAAAGCTCTAAATGCAGCATTTGGCTAATTCAGTGCCAGATAATTGAACTGGAACCAGAAATACGGAAAAGGCACATTTTGTTGTCAGCAATATGGTTTGGGCCAGCTAAGCCATCAATGATGACATTGCTGACACCATTTGTTAAAGAAGCTTCAATATTAGAAACTGAAGGTATTTCCTGGCAGGACAAAAGAGGACACAGTCATGTTTCTAAAGTGTTTGTGCTGATCTGCAGTTCTGATTCTGTGGCTCGTCCATTGCTTCGTAACACTAAACAGTTCAATGGTTTTTATGGATGTGATTTTTGCTTGCACAGAGGCGGTAAATCATATCCATATGAACAACCTGAACCACCACTTAGAAATGAGAGGGATCATTTTAGCCATGCAATGTCGGGTACAACTGAGGAGCCAGTGTATGGAGTCATAGGGCCATCTCCTTTAATGCAACTTCGACACTTCCAAATGATAAATGGCTTCATTCCTGACTATCAACACAATGTCTGCCTTGGAGTCACTCGCCAACTCTCTACATTGTGGCTTGATTCAACAAATAAAGATCCCCGTTGGTACATAGGCAAAGAGCTTAATGAAACTGACAAGCGACTTGTGAAAATAAAACCACCAGTAGAGATTACTAGGACTCCTAGGTCTCTGACTGAACGGAAGTTCTGGAAAGCTTCAGAGTGGCGAGCATTTCTCCTATTCTATTCTCTGCCTGTATTAAAAGGCCTGCTCCCTGCACGATTTTGGAACCATTTGTTCCTACTAGTGTTTGGCGTTTATAAATTATTGCAGGATACCATAATGACTGAAAGCATCTTGATAGCAGAGCTAGTTTAAAAAAAAATTATTATCATGTTCCAAAGACTGCATGGGAAATACAACATGACTTTTAATATCCACTTGCTTACACACAGTGCTCAAAGTGTCAAACAATGGGGACCATTATGGGCTACATCGACGTTTGCATTTTAATCCAATACGGGCACTCTCATGAAATATTTTAATGGAACACAGTATGTCCCCTCACAAATAGTCAGGACATTTCTGTTGTGGAGAGAATTACCAGAAAGGGCCAAGAACACTATCAATCCAGATAATGATAAGGTTCAATCTTTTGTTGAAGAACTTTACTTACATAAAAGAAAAACTGAAAATTGTGAAGCCCTAACCGAAAGTGTCGGAGGTTTTGGTCATCCTGTGGTGCAAAACTGCTTTAAAATAGCCTACAGGCTTGCTATTGAAAAGTTGTGTGGAAATCTAAGCAACTGCTTCTGGTCTTACAACCGGTTTTTGATCAATGGAGTTCTGTGTCCCAGTCAAGACTACGACAGACTAAAAAAGAGATACAACAGTGCTGTATGCCTGAAAGATGGAACCCTTTGTTTAATTGTAGACTTAATTGTTTTTAAACAAGTATGTTTCCATCAGATTTCTGCTTTTTGTTCATGTGCCAAATTATGTTGTGTTTTAGTTGAAGTCCTTGCTAAATCAGACAGGCCTGTATGTAAAGATTCACAGATTAATGTACAAAGTACTTTCATTCATGAGGTTAAAAAAACTGAAAGTGTCATTGCTGTCTGGCCTGTCATGATTAAAACAAAATGTGTTCTTGTTGAAACAGAAAATGCTGTGTACATAACACCATTGCCAAACCCTTACGAGAGAGACTAGAAGTTGATTAATAAATTCAAGTAAAAATATTTCTCTGTTTCTGTGTATGTTTTTAAGGTAGTCTTGGCAATGCCACTTCCCAGACAGTCTGTGTCTCCTGTGGTGTCCCTCAAGGGTCAGTTCTGGGGCCCCTGTTGTTTTCCCTTTACATGCTGCCTTTAGGTCAAATTATTAATCAGTTCAACATTTCTTTTCACCTGTTATGCCGACGATACACAGCTTTACATCAGGACTGGAGCATCACTCATCTTACTCACCATTGTCATCTCCATCTTCACTCACTGCCCTCTCTACCTGCCTGGAGGAAATAAGGGCATGGATGAAT
>JBBPBX010071345.1:4989-15308 GCA_038048925.1 Garcialebias charrua | reverse complement strand
CAAATTAAGACCTGAACCACTTCTAAAGAAATTAAAACAACAGATTGGAGAGGAGATTAAATTTATATATTTTATTTCACATTTTAAACTTTATTTCTAAACTTTTGGATTATTTCAGACCCCTTCCACCTGTAAGTGATCTATACTAACTAGTTTTTTTATTCATTCAACCTTTATTTATACAGGTTAGTCTCATTGAGCCTTGAGGACTCATTTACAAGAGAAACCTGTTTTAAACAAAGAATGATGACAATAGTAGACAATCAATAAAAAAGTATATAAAATAAAAATAATAAATGGAAGAAAATTTATTAAAAAACAAAACAAAAACAGCTGCATTATAAAGCGATATAAAATAGTAGAAACAGGAACATGTCTGTGTTGGTTTTTGACAAGAACTTAGCAGTACTTATACCGTCATGAGCAGGGGTCTGCAACCTTTACCATCAAAAGTGCCATTTCTGCCCCTTTGTTCACAAAATTAAATGCATCCGGAGCCACAACACCTGCTACAACTGGGATTCTCAACTGGTGTCTCACAGACCAGTTTAAGTTTGTTGGAGGGCACTTTTCTGGACAGTAGGGGTGAATATATAAAACTAAAAATATTTAACGAATTTTAACATTTATTGATATTTTTACACTCTAAGACAAAATAGAAGATGAGATTATTGTAAAGGAAAAATTTACTGTATATAGTTGTTGCCCAGTTTCTTAAAACTAAAACAATAAACTATGCATTCTTATGTGATTTTTTTTTAAATTGTAGAAAAATTACATATCCTACTTTGAAGAAATAAAGCATAGCGAAAGTGAGAAAGTTTTACTCCTTGTAATGTTTCTAGTATTCATATATTTGCTAAATAAATTACAAGAAAACTGCTAAAACTAGTCCTTTTAGTTGTTATAACCAATAAAATTCAGTTTTATTTCAGTTTTGGTAAAAGCTTGAAAGAGCCGCATGTGGCTCGGAGCCGCAGGTTGCAGACCCCTAGTCATGAGTAACACATATGGCTCAAGTAATAAATGTACAAATTATATTGTTTTTTTGTTCCTTCTGTGAGGCATAGACCTGCTTTATGTGACATTTAGTTTTAAGATCTTCCTCTTTCATGTTGCAAATGTTTGAAACATTTTGCTCTTAACAAGGGTTTGTTGGGAGGTTTGCTCCTATTTTGTTAGTGACGTCTGATTACAGACATTATGTTTTATGATAGAGCTAGCAGACATAATATTTAAACAGGGAAAATGCTCAAAACTGCATGTTTGCACTGGATGGGAATGAGAAAAAAAAGTCGAGTTTATTTCAATAAAGGCTAAGACAGGAGCCTCATTAAATGTTGAGATAAGATCTTTAGTTATTCAAAAGAAATTAAAAATGTGCAGATGGTGAGTTCAGGGACATTATTGCACTGACCTGTGATTGTTCGAGAGAACACCGTCTCTCCATCCTCCTCGTCACAGAAGCGTATGGCCACCCGGGCTGTGCTGGACACCGCCTGCCCGATGTGGGCTCCATGGACCAGGTCTCTGAGGTGCTTCACCCGAAGAGAGGCGGCCCGCTGCCCCATAGCGAAGCTCAGGGCGTCCATCACATTGGACTTCCCTGGAGTGATTTAAAATCCTCAGCTCATCTTTCACTGACCCTTCTAAATAAAGTATAAAGTTGTTGCTAGCCGAAAAGCTAACCGCTAAATGCTAATAAGCTGCGTTAGCAAAAAAAGGCTTAATGCCAATAAAATACTTTTTTTTTTTTGGTTCTCAAGTAAATTAAATAATATTTATTTTAACTGTAAACAATACCAGCCTCTGACTAGTTTAGCAAAACCGTGTGTCTGAACTCAGATGGTCATTGAAGATTAGCTAACAGGTTTAAGGTTAGCTAACAGAACGTTAGCTAATAATTTAAAAGTTTTCTTACCTGAGCCGTTGGTGCCTATTATACAGTTGAAGCGCATGAAGGGACCAATAACCTGTTTTCCACGCCATGACTTGAAGTTTTCAACATCAATTTGTTTGAGATAGACCATTTTAATGAGAGTTGTGATGGTAAAGCTGCAGGTGCGTTTAGGCTTCAAGGTTGCTTTGTGTCAGGAGGCGGGAAAAACGCGCGTGCACTGCAAACATCAAACAAACATGCCGCCTACATCACATACTTGCACATTTTTTGTTCATAAACTTAAATATTTTGTTTGATTTTTCAAGACATGCTCTATAATTTGCGTTTATTTCACATTTCAGCTTTCTAAAAGGGATATTTCGACCATTTTAAAGCGGGGTTCTATAGAAATTTGGTTATAAACAATTAATAATGGTAAATGGTAAATGGAGCTTATTTATATAGCGCCTTCCAGCCCCCTCTGAGGAGCCCCAAAGCGCTTTACAATACGAGCCATCTACCCATTCATACACACATTCATACACCGTTAGTGGTAGCCTGCCTTGTAGGGCGCTATCCAGACCTACCGGGAGCAACTCGGGGTTAAGTGTCTTGCCCAGGGACACAACGACACATAATAATAATAATAATAATTTAATTTGTAACGCACTTTTCATTAACAAAAATCTCAAAGTGCTACAAAGTGCAACTAAAATCAATGATAAAATAAAAACAAGTGATAAAATCAAGTAAAATCAATGATAAAATAAAAAATCAATAATAAAATCAATTAAAAAATCAATGATAAAACAACAAAAATCAATAATAAAATCAATTAAAAACAATGATAATATCAACTAAGATCAAAGATAAAATCATGTGGAGGCAGAGTAGGCTTGCTTAAAAAGAAAGGTCTTTAAGCCTTTTTTGAAGTCAACCAGCCAACCAATTTACATCTTCTCAGTTGTAAAAGTAATTTTAACAGCCTGTTTGAAGAATCAGTGATTAGTTCCCAGTTCCAAAGTTGACTGTTGTCATCGTAAAACTTGAATTTTCACAATTTCATCATGTTTCATATACATGTTGTTTAATTGCTGTAAATTTTGTGCTATACGTTTATTTAATCAAATACAGTAGCTTCCTGTTGGAATTAATGCCAGGTCGCATCAGAAGTATCACATGTTGCTGTTGCAAATAACAACAAAAATTCACATGAATAATCATGTATTGACTGCTAAAGGTTTATGTTTGTGACATTTGAATGAAAACTGCTGTCAGAAACTTCTAAGAGCTGCGGGATTCCAAATGTGAGGGCAAAGCAACATCGTTTTTAGTGGGATCCACAGAAAGTGGGTCCAAAATACACACGTGTCCCTTTCTGGAATAATCTGCAGGAAAGTATTCATCAAAATTCTGTTGAATGACCGAGTTACTGATCTTCACCTGAGGGAAGTTTTCCAGAATGCCAGAAAGAAGTGGGAACATGTCCATCCTCTTTTCATGGGCCTTCTTGTACAAATCAAGATTCCTCTTGAGAGCTTGAACTTTGCAACAAAAAAGTGTTGCTATTTCTGCCTTGATGTGAGGTGTTCACCATTCAGCAGTGAAAATACGAGTGAAGATATTGAATGGATGTTTAGAGATACCCTGATGCATGCTCAATAATCCAGATAGAAAAATCTAGCTATAGTCTGGTCCTCTGGACATTCAAAAAAGCAAAACAAAAAAGTAGAAACATTTCGTCTTTCGTCCGAAAGACTTCCTCAGTCTGAGATGCTGTATTCAGCTCAGTCTTATAAATAGCACCCTCTCTGATAGAGGCAGAATTCGTAAAAATACAAACTTGGTTCCAACTTAACAATCATTAAATTTGGAAAAAACAAAAGCAAAAGAAAGAGAATTATCGAAGTCCCATTTAAAATTGACTGTAATTCATAGAGTTAATGAAAAAAATTGGGTGTCATTATTGATGAGAAGCTGACATGGAAATCTCATGTAAATTACTTAAGAATAAAAATAGCAAAATCAATTGTATTACTGTATAAAGTAAAAGAGTTTTTGAACGACAAAGCTTTGTACATATTGTATAATGTAATGATTGTTCCATATTTAATCTGAAGTTTGGGGAAAAGCATGCAAACAATTACAAATCCTATTTTTATTTGACAAAAAAGAGCTATAAGAATTATTAGTTGGAAGTTCACCCAACAAATATATTATTTCATCAATTAAAATTATTTAAAATATTTTATTTTACAAGTCATGTACAAAGGTCATAAAAATATTACCCCCCAAATATTAATTTAAAATGTATTAAAAAAGAGAGTCATTATAACCTTAAAGGAAAGGAAATGATTGTAAAACCTCCATTTAGTCTGAATGAGCTGTGTTGAAATGCAGGGAACAAGATTGTGGACATGCCTTGACATCGCCATGAAAATTCCCAAAACAATTTATATCTTTAAAAAGATTATTAAGTTAAAATTGTTAGAAAAGTATGGTGTCATGTGAAGGAATGCCTGATATTTTTCTTTTCACTTTGGAGATGTTCAAGCCTAAGTTGTTGTTTGTTTAGTTATTTTACATTTTCTTTAAACAAGGGGCAGATATTATAATATTTCTTTCTTTCTGCACCCTTTTCGTTCAATTTTTTTGACGAATTTGTTTTGTTTGTTTCATTTAAATGAATATTTAAAAAAAAATCACAGAGGTGGGCCAGTTTAGCTGTGAACTTCATGTTGGCATTGATGCACAAGATTTGTATAGACCTGTAAGGAATGGTGGAGCAGAAGTTAGAAAAGGCAGACCTGTAATCGAGAGGTTGCCAGTTTGAATCCCCTGACCATTACATCAGAATTTGAGAGAGCTCAGAAGAAAACCTCAGTCAGTTCAAACTGACACTGGAGGACCAGTCCTCTTGAGAGCCACCTGGCCTCACCGTGGTAGAACATCTGATCTGCTTCCTGACAAAGCTCGGCAAAAAATTAAGAGTTTACAACATTATTGTTTGTGTAGCTAATGTTTTTTACTCTTATATCCATCACCTCCTGGAACTCTGGTGACATTTGCTACAAGCCGTTCATGATGGAGATAAGAATGGGCCCATTTAGCTTCTGGTGACTGATGAAGTATCTGCCTGTCGGGCATGGACACTGCACCATCACTGCACGAGCCCATGCAGTTCTTCCAGGATCCGGCTCAAATTAAGCCCTGGAGCTCGGTAAACCTTTGGCTGATGTCACCACTGTGTTGCAACGCAGTCCTGACAGGAAAACACGAAACCCTCAACTTTTGTATCTTGTTTAAAGAAAAAGAAGAAAAGAAAACCACACAGAAAGATAAAAGACAGTGCTGGAACACAAACATGAAAGCTTTATGTGGATTTATTTTTCTCAGGAAATTTAGGAGTGGTTTGATTAAAAAATGCAAAGTTCAGCACAATTAAACATCCATCAGTACAGGTGGTCACTGACGTAGTCCATGATGTGCTTCAGGGCCAACCAGGTCTCTGAGGCGGTGGGAATAATCTGATCAGCTGGCAGGATGAAACCAAAGCGACCAGTGTCTCTCAGCTCAAAGGCAAAGGAGTATTTGATGCCCACATCGTAAGACCAGTCGATGCTTCCACCACTGGCTTGGTCTGAAGGAGGAGAAATGGGAAGTTAAGCTTTGGAATTAGAGATTTTTTTTTTTTAATTGAGTAAGTTATACTTACAAATGATGTTGCAGATGCTTCCAACTTTGTACCAGGTGCCGTAGAGAGAAGTGAGTTTCTGTGCTGCTGCTTTGCTGACTGAGTCCTGCACAAGTCAAAATGTTTAAGTGTAGTTGTGCTAAAACCACAAATATTACTATACAATTACTATTAATAAGATTTGTTTGTTGGCTCATTAGAAATTTTGCTATCAGAATAACAGAGCTGATACACAGGTGATGCTAATTTTTTAAGCAAAGATGGAATGAGTACGGTAGTGTTGTGAGTGATTCTCAGCTACAACCAAACCAATTTTAAGCGCCATATTTGCAAAATTAATTGAATTATAGCTGTAGAGGCCATCTTGAATTGGTTCAGCTTCAAATGTTAATCAGTTGTAGAGGTACATCTAATTAATAATTCTTAAAAGTTATAATAACATCTTTCCATTTGGTCTAAAGACATTTTGGTAAAGGTTGATTTCAAATACAAACCAGATTCCAAAAAAGTTGGGACACTAAACAAATTGTGAATAAAAACTGAATGCAATTATGTGGAGGTGCCAACATCTAATATTTTATTCAGAATAGAATACAAATCACAGATCAAAAGTTTAAACCAAGAGAATGTACCAATTTATGGGGAAAATACATTGTTTCAAAATTTCATGGCGTCAACAAATCCCTAAAAAGTTGGGACAAGTAGCAATAAGATACAAGATACAAGATACAAGATAGGTTTATTAACATTGCATCAATTTTCACCGATACAGCGTAAATATGTAATTGCAGTCATCCAGGAGAGAGTATAAGTGCAATAAGCTGCAGCTTATCAAAACACATGACATGTTTATCAACACATGATATGCTCATAGCGCGGCCGCTCTCATCTGTCCCCAGATGAAGGTCAAAGGTAGGAAAACAGGCTAAGACACGGGGTTTTATAGCGTTGATATTAAAAAAAGATGAATCACGTTTTGTCTTCAAGACACCGCATGATCCAGTAAAAACCATATCAGGAAGCACATTTAGTTACAGTAACATATTGCATGTTGAGAGAGATGGGCCGAGGCAGGGAGGTTTCTGTCCATGACACATTCCGGGGACTCCGATAACGGTCATAGGAAAGTTCTCCCGGGGGTAGGGGGGGGGTAAGCAGACAATACAGAGACAGCTGTGTTTTCCACAAGTAAGCACTTCAGGAGAATTTAGATATCCAGCTTGTCCAAGGCTGTTTCCAAGGGAGTCAGATAAGAATTCACAAAATATTTTCACATCAGGCAGACACTAATTTATTGCAGCCTTCAGTCTGTGAGGGCAATTCTGTCCAAATATCCAATTCGGGACTTTTTCCACTGATCCAGCTCCGACCTCCGATGTAAAACCACAGCGACCCGAGTCCTGAAAACCAAGGGTGACCAGCTCCCCCTCAGAAAGAGCTCTCACACAGCTGAGTTCTGATGTTTGACAGCGAACAGAGTCCACAAGACCAAGGGTGATTCTGTACACCTCCCGGATAGGCTCGCACACAGCTGCTTGTTCGAGGTCATAGCGCAGACCAGACGTCGGGTGCTTCAGTCATAAGTCCTGCTGAAGTCCCCCTCTTTTGCGATAGACCAGTGCTCCACAACGCCAAAAAGTGAAGCGCAGCCATCATACTCCAATATAATATAATCTATAATAAGTGGCTGGAAAAGGGAAATTGAGCATATAACGAACAGCTGGAAGACCAATTAACACTAATTAGGTCAATTGGCAACATGATTGGGTATGAAAAGAACTTCTCAGAGTGTCAGTGTCTCTCAGAAGCCAAGAAGGTATAAGAGGATCACCAATTCCACCATTGCTGCGCAGAAAGATAGTGCAGCAATACCAGAATGGTGTTACCCAGCGTAAAATAGCAAAGACCTTTAAGTTCTTATCATCAACCGTGATCCAGGTACTGAAATGTCCAGCCTGCAGTCAGATCTTTCACCTATAGAGAACATTTGGTGCATCATAAAGAGGAAGGTGCAACAAAGAAGGCCCAAGACGATTGAACAGTTAGAGGCCTGTATTAGACATGAATGGGAGAGCATTCCTATTTCTAAACTTGAGAAACTGGTCTCCTCTGTCCCCAGACGTCTGTTGAGTGTTGTAAGAAGAAGGGGGGATGCCACACAGTGGTAAAAATGGACTTGTCCCAACTTTTTTGGGATTTGTTGACGCCATGAAATTTTGAAACAACATATTTTTCCCTTAAAATGATACATTCTCTCAGTTTAAACTTTTGATCTGTGATTTGTGTTCTATTCTGAATAAAATATTAGATGTTGGCACCTCCACATCATTGCATTCAGTTTTTATTCAGAATTGTTTAGTGTTCCAACTTTTTTGGAATCCGGTTTGTAGTTAGTGGAAAGGTTTTAAACAAAGCACAACCTGTAAGTGCTCAGAACATTTGTTGGTAATCAATCTCAACCACTTCTAACAAAACTTTCAATCAAAATCTGTTAACATAACTGATTTATTGACCTTGTGTTTTTAAGGTCATTTGGCAGTGGCAGCCATCTTTAATCAAGTTAGAAGTTAATAAGTTGTGAATAGACAATTATTACTTTCTGCAATTTTCTTGGAAATTTAATATCTGGTTCATGAGCTATTTTGGTCGCAAACATAGAAATGAGTAAACGGTATCCATCTTCACCTTGTGGTGCTGGGTGATAATGAGGTTTTTTATCTGAATTGATAAAATGACCTCAGGTCAATAAAAAAGTCTGACTGAAGTGGCGTCTGTGCGGCAGCTTTAGGAACCCCAGAACTACCCACACAAACCTGAGCAGTTTTATGACTACAGCCCTAAACTCTTAATGTTATCTGCATGAACTTTGGGTCTATTCGGTTCCCTGAACTCATTTGTGCCGTGCTAAAAGCACAAAGCAGATTCTGCTGAAAAAACAGCAAACATGGTTGAATTAAGGAGTAAAATTTGTCATGAAACTGATGTAATCAATCAACCTTAAAGTGTGTGTGACATGATTTTTTTTACTATGCATAAAATGGCTCAAAATATATATCTTTTATCATTCAACTATGTTCGTTTTTGCAAACAAAATGATAAATCAATTTAATTTTGCTTTAAAAGTGATTTTAAACTTCGCGCCGTATTTATTCACGGGAAATCCGATTACACGCGAATGCACCATCTGTGACGTAAAATCGGGCAGAGGGCTCTGGGGCCTCATGTATCAACCATGCGTGCGCACAAAAACATTGCGCACGTCACTTTCCACGCAAAGTGGCGTATGTATCAAATCTGATATGAACGGGAATACCTGCGCATGCACGTACAAATCCACGGATGCTCCCCTGCTTGCGTACGCACGTTTCTGTGGTTATATTTCCTTTGGCGACACTTACAGGTGCCGCTGTGAAACTGAAGCCCCACAATCTGTGGTTGACTTTAAGAGCGGCTTGAAGACCTTTCTTTTCAACCGAGCATACTTTACTCCTCATGATTCTACTTTTGATCTTAGTTGATACTGTTGTTGATTTTAATTGTTTTATTATTTGTCTTATTGACATTCAAATATGTTGCACCTTGTAGCACTTTGAGATTTCCATTAATGAAAAGTGCGTTATAAATTGAATTCATTATTATTATTATTATTATTATTATTAACTGTTCATGATGTGAAAATGATTAATATTCCCTCCAAACACACGATTAACAAGTATTACATCCACATGACGCAGTGAAATAAAGGACGCGCAAAGTTGTGCCAAAAATAAATTTAACAGGAACGGATTCATTCAGCCTTACTGGAGGTTATGATAAATAGTGTAACACGCAGAGCATTTATTTAGAAACAGCTATAATTTTCCGATCTAGGATATGGCTTATCAGCCGTTTTCAGAAATAATAATTTTTCAGTTTGGCACTGCTGCGCTCTGGGGAGCCGTGCATCACGCGTGCATACAGAAGCAGCGGTCAAACTGTTCCCGAGCTATGAGGGAGCTGCAGGTCGATCGGGACTGCAGTCCAGTCCACACAAAGCCGGATCATGTCCAATAGAATGGTCTCATCCATATGTTTCCAAAGGCTGAGTGGTCGCGCTTTGGAGCGCGCGCGCACCCTCACCGGTGTCGACACGGCAGCTGGAGGTGTTTCATTATCTGCGTTTATTGTAGATTCCCCCAAAATGACACGTGAAAGTACACCTTGTTATATAACTTGTAGGAGAGTAAAAGCTTCACAGACAGACTGCGCACAGGGCTGCGGAGGGAGCAGCGTCTGGAGACGCCAACATCACGTCATGTCATGAAATGTCTCCACCAAGACGCACAGACTCGTTTCTTCACATCATCTACATAAACAAAGATCTATGTTCTAGCAAACATCCAAGTAAGTTCCTCTGTGTTTACAGTAATTATGGTAATAAACTCGTGCGCAAAGTTAATATTTCCACACAGAATGAATGAATGAGCCGGTTCGCGCACCACAGCAGGGTGCGCATACCGACACACAATCACTCGTTCTTTGCATGATGAACACATTTTATTACTATTCTTACTTAGGATGTTTGTCCTCACTCATATTATATTAAATTCATTATATTCCCGAATCTAGAAATCATTTCTGATCGCGCAGGGATCAAACAAACATGTCCTTCACACATGCAGGAAGTAATTAGCATCTGTTTAACATATGTAAATGAAGGCGTGTCAGGGGAGGTGTCTCACGTGCGCTCAGTTCCACGTCAATTGT
>JBBPBX010071344.1:0-18348 GCA_038048925.1 Garcialebias charrua | reverse complement strand
GTTTCCTTTTTGGTTGAGACGTTTCGTCCTTCATCAAGGACTTCATCAGTCAGAGGAGCCACAAATAAACTCAGTCCCACAAGCAGCACTCCTTGATGAAGTCCTTTGGATGAAGGACGAAATATCTCAACAAAGAATAAACCGTCCAGATGACTGGACTGAACTTCGTTGCTTTTTTTTTTTTACCTGGATTATTGAGCATGAACTTTGATGTTTTGAACCACTTTGGCTATGGCTGCCTCAGAGGAGTCAACAGGGGAGAGGGCGGGACCCAGTAACCATCTTATCACCAGCAAACTGGTTGGTCCGCTATGTGAGTGTGCTGCTTGTGGGACTGTTTGTGGCTCCTCGGACTGATGAAGTCCTTTGGACGAAACATCTCAACAAAAAGAGAAACCGTCCGAATGACCGGATTGAACTTGGTTGGATTATTTTTTACCTGGATTATTAGCATGAACTTTGATACTCTGACTGTTGGCATATCTGGACATTGCACAACATTTTTGTTGGGTCTGCTTTGAAACTTTTCTTATTGTGGCGTACGTGTGAGATAAATGTGACGTTTCAATGTTGCCACTGTATTTTTGACACAGCTGATACATTTGAGGCAACCTGGCTTGCTACGTTTGACAAAGGAAGTTTTTTTCCCCAGGGTACCTCCAGTAAATTTCAAAGGGGTGGCCAGATGGTGGCTAATGTTAATCTTCGGGGTGGCACATCAAAACAAAAAGCCAGAGCAGAATTTTAGGTTTTCAATTTTAGTAATAAAGGAACCAATTAAAAAAAAAATGTTGTGGTGGCTAAAGCCCCACCGGGCCCCCCTCTGTATATTCCCACAACCATTATATCAGTACACCGTACAAGCACAAGACAAATGTGAAAGGGTGAAATGAGGGTATTAATGAAAAACATTTGTAACTATCAAAAAGTGCATAAAAGCAACAACAACAAAAAAGTTCAAACTTGATCAGTGTTTAGGTCTCTATTCATTTTCTGCCTGTGGCCTTCCTTATTAATTTGCATGTTTAAACAGTTCTTTGTTAAAAACTAAAAAAGGGTCTCTGGTATCTTTAAATTAAAATGTGTGATGAAATGTACGCAGCCTCTCTGTGCCTCAACCTAAGCAGTGATCATCTGCTGTAAAGACGGAAAAAAGTATTACTCATTGCAGATGGCAGCGAGTTATCTGCATGCTTGTAGCATATTGTTTTCTTTGAAGCTACCTGCTCTAATATGCTTGTGTCTGGCTCTGTGCAGCCAAGGTCAGCCATGATTCCTCTCAGGAGTTTCCAGTGAGCGTGTCACAGTGTGACAAAAGCCATTAAGATTTAGGGAGATAAGTGAGCGAAAACGCTGAGAAATCCACTTTCAGAAAAGCTTTGAGCTAAATTGGCTGCGGTACACAGAGGAAGGAGGGAGAGAGGCAGACGGCTTGAGAAAACGAGCTTGAGGACGATGCAGCAAAGGATTGCGCAACTTATTGTAGCGTTCATCACCCAGCTTTGTCATACCTGAAACACTTTGAAGTTGTTGGAGCGTTAGTTAGTGAATGATGGAGATGTAGCTGCTGGTTCGCTAAATTAAGTACGTCAAAAACAATTTAAAATACATCATTAAACTGTAGCTTTACTGGTTAAATCAGCCTTCTTGACTCATTTTGTGACATAATGGTGCTACTATTGGGGGAGTGGTGGAGAAGGTGAGCCTGTTATCATAAGGCACATATGTCAAAGTCAAGGCCCACGGGCCAGATCCGGCCCGCAAATTAATTATTTATGGCCCCCTGGATGATATTTAATTACTATTAGAACCGGCCCGCAGGCCACAGCCGCCCGCTGGTGTTTTGCACGCACCAACACTACATTCCCCACAATGCAACGGTAGTAGGGATGGGGCCGATCCGATCCGGAGTCATGTCTCATGAACCCAGAGTAATAAGACCTGCCTCACATCACATTCAGGCAGTGGTGGGCGCCAGACCGCTAGGGAGCGCTAAAGCGCTAATCCGCTTACAGTGGACCTAAACTTTTTGTCAGCGTTTTTGTGAATTGACTAACTTTTATAATTCATAAGCGGATTTGTGCTATTTTTATTTAAAATGCAGTACCGCTAATAACTAATTATCTATCAGTAAAAACCAATAAACTTATTTACAAGCTCTTATGCTGCTTGTTTTACCTTTTTCCCCACCGTAAACAGCAGAAAGGAGGAAGGGTGTGAGGGGAAGGGGGGCAGAGCTGAGAACAGACCATGTAGGTAAATGCCTGGGGGTCCCATTTCAGCAGTGGCCCCGGCCCCGCCTCGCCCCGTGCAGTCACCTACATAACTAACATTGATCCTGCTTGTTAATATACATTTAACATAAAAATAATTATAGTTACGATGAAAACGTTCATTAAATACGCAATAAAAAAAACGGTCGATTTCTTTATCCCCCTACTAAAAATGGACTATTCCATCTTTACATCTTCCGGGTCAGAGTTGAACTCAGGGGCTTCTGTGGCTAGCTGGCTGCGCTCGGTGTCTTCATAAATCCGTAGAGAACCCCGCTGTTTCAAGCCAAATTAACGTGGCCGGATGATTTTATTGAGGGTTTTGTGTCGACCACGCGACGGTGAGTCGTTATTTTTATGTATTTTAGTTACTTTTCATTAAATCTGTTGACTACCTATAGACGCTAACGCTGTGTCTGCCGGTAGTGCTGGGTTACTAATGGATAATCCGTAGAGAACCCCGCTGTTTCAAGCCAAATTAACGCGGCCGGAGGAGTTTATTGAGGGTTTTGTGTCGACCATTTGACGGTGAGTCGTTATTTTTATGTATTTTAGTTACTTTTCATTAAATCTGTTGACTACCTATAGACGCTAACGCTGTGTCTGCCTGTTGGTTGTGCTGGGTTACTAATGGATAAATCCGTAGAGAACCCCGCTGTTTCAAGCCAAATTAACGTGGCCGGAGGATTTTATTGTGCGTTTTGTGTCGACCATTCGACGGCGAGTCGTTAGTTTCATGTATTTGGGTTACTATGTATAAATGCGGTGGCGACACACCCGTGTATTTGAGATTTAAACGTGGTTTTAGGGATTAAAAGATCATTCTATTTTTTGTTAATTTCGTGGCCGAATAGAATATATGTACGTAAAGTATTAAATAAATCCTTTGATTTTTGTAATTTCATCCTTTTAGGATCATTTTTGTTACTTTTCAGTTGGCAGTGTAGTGCAAATATTGATAACGCTGCCGGCTATATATAAATATATATATATATATATATATATATATATATATATATATATATATATATATATATATATATATATATATATATAATATATATATATATATATATAATATATATATAATATAGAAATATATAAATAGCGGATTAGATTAGCTTCCCCTAATTTTCATAAGACATTTGTGCTTTTGAAATTGTGGACCTAAAAAAATTAATAAGCGTTTTAGAAATTGTGGAACTAATTTTTTAATTAGCGGTGCCCAGCTTTGCATTCAGGAAATCCATTCCATAGTTTGCAGCCAGCTACAGCATGCGGACTGAGTGAGTAGCACTTTAGCTAACAGCTAGCCAACTTTTCATCGTAACATGTCCGCTGTGTTGAAGTATTTTACACTAAACACCGCAAGACAACAACGTGCAATGTCTGCAGAGCCATAACGCCACATTAAGCAGCGGTCAAGTTAGTTTTACGTTGGGCATTCGAGCTCTGGGGCTTCAGCGGGACGCCACTCTCGCAGAACCGAAACAGGGAGACCGACCGTGGCCAGCTGCGTCCAGTCCGACCCGCTGTCTGACCATCTCGTAGGAGGGACAGGCTGAGAGCCACTGAAGCCACAGAGCTCAAATGTTCACCGAGAAGTTGCTAAACTTCATCATAATTAATGACCAACAGCTATCAGCTGTAGAAAATGAAGGATTTCACATCTTGATATTTGCAGCCAACAGTAAACAATCATAAAAAAGCATATTAATTAACACTAATTTGACTAAGGCTGCGCTTTTTTGCGCAAGGGAACTTGGCTTCCAAATCCCCCGGTCCCTTTCAGTGGGCTATATAATGTCGATTCACATGCTAATGACCCTGCTAATGACCCATTAATTCTACACCTACACCCCCCCACCCCCTACCCCTCAGTCCAAAATCCTTGGACCCAGTGCAAGCCTTGTATAACACATAAGCATTTATCGCTGCCAGGTCAAGCATGTTGTAGAACACGGCAATGGGCCGCACCGTATATAAATGTGCAATCTGGTCCATTATACCGGTATGTCAGTTGACCTCAGGTCATGTGACCTGTGTTGGTCCGTCAGTTTACCTCAGGTCATGTGACCTGAGTTGGTCCGTCAGTTGACTTCATGTCGTGTGACCTGTGTTGTTTTGTCAGTTGACCTCAGGTCATGTGACCAGTGTTGGTCCGTCACTTGACCTCAGGTCATGTGACCTGTGTCGGTCCGTCAGTTGACCTCAGGTCATATGACCTATGTCGGTCCATCAGTTGACCTCAGGTCATGTGACCAGTGTTGGTCCGTCACTTGACCTCAGGTCATGTGACCTGTGTCGGTCCGTCAGTTGACCTCAGGTCATGTGACCTATGTCGGTCCATCAGTTGACCTCAGGTCATGTGACCAGTGTCGGTCCGTCAGTTGACTTCATGTCGTGTGACCTGTGTCATTTTGTCAGTTGACCTCAGGTCATGTGACCTGTGTTGGTCCGTCACTTGACTTCAGGTCATGTGACCTGTGTCGGTCCGTCAGTTGACCTCATGTCATGTGACCTGTCTGTCAGTTGACTTAATGTCGTGTGACCTATGTTGGTCTGTCACTTGACCTCAGGTCATGTGACCTGTGTTGGTCCGTTAGTTGACCTCATGTCATGTGACCTGTGTCGGTCCGTCAGTTGACCTTAGGTCATGTGACCTGTGTCGATCCATCAGTTGATCTCAGGTCATGTGACCTGTGTCGGTCCGTCAGTTGACCTCATGTCGTGTGACGAGTGTCGGTCCGTCAGTTGACTTCATGTCATGTGACCTGTGTCATTTTGTCAGTTGACCTCAGGTCATGTGACCAATGTTGGTCCGTCACTTGACTTCAGGTCATGTGACCTGTGTCGGTCCATCAGTTGACCTCATGTCATGTGACCTGTCTGTCAGTTGACTTCATGTCGTGTGACCTGTGTTGGTCCGTCACTTGACCTCAGGTCATGTGACCGGTGTTGGTCCGTTAGTTGACCTCACGACATGTGACCTGTGTTGGTCCGTCAGTTGACCTCATGCCATGTGACCTATGTCGGTACGTCAATTGACCTCATGTTGTGTGACCTATGTCGTTTTGTCAGTTGACCTCAGGTCATGTGATCTGTGTTGGTCTGTCAGTTGACTTCATGTCATGTGACCTGTGTCGGTCCGTCAGTAGACCTCAGGTCATGTGACCTGTGTCGTTGTGTCAGTTGACCTTAGGTCATGTGACCTGTGTTGGTACGTCAGTTGACCTCATGCTGTGTGACCAGTGTCGTTGTGTCAGTTGACCTCAGGTCATGTGACCTGTGTCGGTCTGTCAGTTGACTTCATCTCATGTGACCTGTGTCGTTTTGTCAGTTGACCTCAGGTCATGTGACCTGTGTTGGTCCGTCACTTTACCTCAGGTCATGTGACCTATGTCGGTCCATCAGTTGACCTCATGCCATGTGACCTATGTCGGTACGTCAATTGACATCAAGTTGTGTGACCTGTGTCGTTTTGTCAGTTGACCTCAGGTCATGTGACCTGTGTTGGTCCGTCAGTTGACTTCATGTCATGTGACCTGTGTCGTGTCAGTTGACCTCAGGTCATGTGACCTGTGTTGGTCCATCACATGACCTCAGGTCATGTGACCTGTGTCGGTCCGTCACTTGACTTCAGGTCATGTGACCTGTGTCGGTCCGTCAGTTGACCTCATGTCATGTGACCTGTCTGTCAGTTGACTTCATGTCGTGTGACCTGTGTTGGTCCGTCACTTGACCTCAGGTCATGTGACCTGTGTTGGTCCGTTAGTTGACCTCAGGTCATGTGACCTATGTCGGTCCGTCAGTTGACTTCATGTCATGTGACCTGTGTCGGTCCGTCAGGTGACGGACAACAATAGGTCAAGCATGTTGTAGAACACAGCAATGGGCCACCTGCATGTGTCAGAACGCACCGTATATACATGTGCCAAGGACAAGGAGAGAGACAGTACTTGTAAGCAAAATAATTTATTTGACAGAACATCAGGGTTATAGGATAATCAGCACAGCAGAATAAGACAATTGTATGCATAAACTTGTTCTGGAGCAGACAAAGCTTTCCGTTCAGTGGATGTCCCAAAATGTTCAACTGTGAGATAACTTCAGGGTCTGTTATGTGTGAATTGGTCAGGGCCTCTCTAAGGGGGGAAGTGCAACTTACTTACCTGGTGGAAACATTGGAATGCAGTCTGGTGTGGTGGGGGTGTCTGAGTTGTGAGCACGCATATTTATAACAAAAGGCAGTTAATGGCCTACTAATGGTTGAAGAGAAGGAGGGGGTTTGTCCTCAGGATCTTGAAAATTCAGTCATCCTAGTGTTAAAAACCACAAGAAAACTGTATAAAAAAATATAAAAAACGAAACAAACAGTTATGAACCAATGTAAAATACTAAAACCAGGAACATGTCTGTGTTGGTTTATGCCAAGAACTTAGCAGATGTAAAGCTATTTAATATTTTTATTTAATTTATGTATTCATTCATTTAAAAGAGACTAAATAAAACAAATTCATCAAAAAGAAAACATTGAATGAAAAGAGTGCAGAAAGCAGAAAAAAATTATTATATCACCCCCATATAATAAACATTGAACCAGTCCGACCCTTAGCTTTTAGCAAATTTGTTTTTTTTGGCCCTCTGTGTATTTGACTTTTACACCCCTGCCCTGTCATAAAGTCATCATCAAAAAACGTTCACTAAAAGTAGTTGGACAGTTCTGTGTGAGACTCAAAATACAAACTGAAAAATGAAATGTTCTTCACAACAGGTATTGTAACTTTTCATGTAGACGTATTGGACTTAAAGGTAGACACCAAGCAGGAATCTGACACCGAGTCAAAATTCAAACTTTAGGAGTTATTTCCATAGATTAAATTTTTCTGTTTTTGCGCACAAATATAATGCACCATAAGTCCTCGCCAAATATATATTTCCCTGCAATTTTCCACATTCACAACAAACAGGCACAACTTGTTTCGACTCTATCAGGATGTTACCACGTCTGGGATGGGATGGTTCCATAACCTTGTCACAACCATAGCCTACATAGGGGGCTCTGCTGCAAACTCCATTTAGCTAAAATGTTAATTTTAGATATTATCTGATGTTTGCCCCTGTAAATTTAACCAGATCATGTTGATAGAGAGTAAAAGAGAGAAATGACTCGGCTTTCACGTTAACTCCAGAGCTAATATATGATAGTTCCACAGCTAATGTGATGTTAGCTTCAGAGTTAATAGGCTATAGGTGACTTTAGCCCTACAGCTAATAGCGCTAGCTCCAGATCTAATTTATAGCCTATGGCTTTTGCTCCACAGCTAATAAACATTGTTTTACCTATAGAGCTATCATTTGATCCAGAGCTGATATATGTGACATTAGCTCCAGAGCTAACATAGGTGATGATAACTGCAGAGCTAATATGTGTGATGTTAACTCCAGAGCTAATAGCATTAGCTCCGGAGCTAATTTATATGGCATTAGCTCCGCAGCTAATATTACCTATAGCGATAATAGCATTCGATCCAGAATTAATATATGACATTTTCTTCAGAAGTAATTTATTTGGCTTTAGCCAATATTTATTATCACATATTATACATTTTTAGCCTTTGCTCCATGTGTTTTAGTCTCCACTACAACCAATATATGTTATCATCCCAGAATGCATTGCTCCGGTAAAATAATGGTGACATCCTTAAGTGAACATTTTAATAAACATATATAATGTATTAAATAATTGGGAGTTTTCTCATATCACAAACAAAAACATTCAGTAGAATAGAAAAATATCGACCAATATGTGCAAGTAGTCGGAGATCCCTTTAATCCTATGTGCTCATATAACATTACATTTTGCTAGCTTTTCACTCATTTGTTGAAGAAGATGACCCAGTTGTGTAGTTACTTACACAGTTTTATCTTTAATACATTGCATGCTGAAACCCAGGGAGGGTTTTTCACAGTGAGTATCTCTTGAGCATCAATTTTTAATGTGCATTGTAAGGATGGGGATCTTCCTGTGTAAAGACTTCTAAGCTACTGCAAACCACATGTGTCAATATTTTTAAGCTGACACGACTTTGCAACATTGTGTGGACATCGGGGGCAGCGCCACTGGATTGGCAGACTGTGGTGCTGGTTCCCCTTTTCAAAAAGGGGGACCGGAGGGGTTCTCCAATTATAGGGACATCATTCTCCTTAGCCTTCCTGGTAAGGTCTATTCAGGGGTACTGGAGAAGTGAGTCTGATTGATGATCGAAACTCAGTTCCAGGAGGAACAATACGGATTCTGTCCTGGCCGTGGAACACTGGATCAGCTCATTACCCTCACTAGGGTTCTCGAGGGGTCATGGGATTTTGCCCATCCAGTCTACATGTGTTTTGTGGACTTGGAGAAAGCATTTGACCATGTTCATCGGGGTACACTGTAGGGGGTGCTCCGTGAGCAAGATATTGGGGCCCGTTGCTACGGGCTGTTTGGTCCCTATACAAGCAGTGCAAGACTTTGGTTTGCATTGCCGGTAGTAAGTCAGACGACTTTGGGGTAGGAGTTGGACTCCGCAAGGGATGCCCGTTGTCACAGATTCTTTACATAACTTTTATGGACAGAATTTGTCAGTGCAGTCAGGCGGCGGAAGGAATCTGGTTCGGTGGACTCAGGATTCCATCGCTGTTATTTGCAGATGATGTGGTCCTCTTGGCATGATCGTGCCGTGATCTTCAGCTCTCACTGGCGCGGTTCACAGCCAATTGTGATAGGATGAGAATCAGCACCTCCAATTCTGAGGCCATTGCCCTCAGTTGGAAAAGGGTGGATTGTTCTCTTTAGGTCAAGGATGAGGTTCTGCCTCAAGTGGAGGAGTTCAAGTATCTTTGGGTTTTGTTCACAGGTGAGGGAAGAATAGAGCATGAGATTGGCAGACGGATCGATGCAGCGTCTGCTGTATTGTGGACTCTGTACTGGTCCATTGTAATGAAGAGGGAGCTGAGCTGTAAGGCAAAGCACCTGGGAACGCTTTGGATTAGCACCTCTCTGTTTACCGGTTGGTCTACATTCACACCCTCGCATATGGCCATGAACTCTGGGTAGGGTCCAAAAAAATGAAATTGTGGTTACAGGCGGTTGAAATAAGTTTCCTCCGCAGGGTAGCTGGACTCTCCCTTGGAGAGAGAAGTTCTGTTATTTGGGAGATACGCGGAGTAGAACCACAGCTCCTCCACATCAAGCGGTGCCAGTTGCTGTGGTCTACTCTGGACATCTAGTAAGGATGCTCCCTGGGAGCCTCTCTAGGGAGATGCTTCAGGCATGTCCGACTGGGAGGAGACCCTGGGGAAGACCCAGTTGACGCTGGAGAAACTACATCTCTCAGTTGACCTGGGAACACCTTGGAATACACCCAGAACAGCTGGAAGAGGTGCTGTGAAAAGTCTGTGCCTCCTTGCTCAAGCTGTTGTCCCTGCGACATGACTTTGGAACAAGCGGATTATGATGGATGGATAGATGGATGTTTTGTTAGCGGAACATCCTGAACATGCAAATGCTGTTGCCAGATGTTGAAATGACAATGCACAGTTGAAACATTGACTTTTTAGACTAAGTGTATTTCAACAAACCAGAAGTATGCATGAATATATTTAGACCACAATGCATTGCAAAATATTTTGTTTGTACATTTTAAAAGACAATGAGGTTAGTCAGTTGCTCCAGTCTGTTTTCTAATTTATTTTTCTTCTTTCAGCCTGACGAGCTGGAGGGCGTCCACACACACACCTTCAAGCTGAAGCCCTTTAAGAAAGCAAAGAGTTGCGATATATGCAAGCAGGCCATCACCAAGGAGGGGCTCATCTGCAAGGGTGAGGATTAATCTCAACATGTTGAATGCTTTTAAAAAATAATAATCATTTTTTGCCTTTATTTGATCAACAATTACTTCAACTATAAAAAAAATGAGATAAAAATACTGTATGCTGTTTAGTATACAGGTAGTCCTCGACTTACGACTGAGTTCCTTTCCTACGCTCCATCGTAACCCGAATTTCCACGCAAGTTGGAACATACGTCCAAACTGCACCTTATACTACAATATACTGTATTTTACCAAGCACTTAACCTATCCTAACACAGTATAATTATCAAAAAAACACATACATTTCAAAGCCATAATGAAGGGAAAGAAGAGTTAATTTCCTACTCTGGAATGCTAGTGAAGCCTTTTCCTCCGTTCCTCCGTCCCTCCTCCAGATTCTGCATTCGTTTACGTCGTAAAACCGCCGTCCATAAAACAGCTACTTTTCCACAGCTGCTGCCTGTCCAGCTTGGTCCAACAAGTTTTGTTTAGTTTTTTTAATGTCCAGAGGACCAGACTTAGCTTTTTTAGAGGGTACAGAGCAGCTGTAGCCTCCGTAGCTAACCGGAAACTGCGTAACTCGGCTTTTCAAAATAAAAATGTCAAAATAATAATAATATATATATATATATATATATATTTTTTTTTAAATAGAGATGCATGTTGTAACCACGCAACGTCATAACTCAAGACCGTCGTAAGTCGAGGACTGTATATACACATGCCGGTACCGTAAACACCAGTGTATAATACGCTCCGGTGTATAATACGCTTTGGCCAATATTGGGAAATAAATCAGAAAAATCGGTAGATAATACGCTTCGGTGTATAATACGCGCTGCCGTGACAGTCTTTTTTATGGCCACTAGATGGCGCCAGGATACGCCTCCAGGTACAGTCTGCAGGTAAACAGACTACAGGGTGCATTAGCGCCCATAGCGGCCGAAACTGGTACTGCACCATTTTTAGGCCAAAATGAAAAAGCGAATCAGAGCCAAAAATGGGTCTAAAAATATGGGAAAAAATCTGTAGATAATACGCTTTGGTGTATAATACGCAGGACATTCAAATGAGCAATAAAATTGTGTATTATACACCGGTGTTTACGGTATATATTTTTTAATTATGGCTATTTTATTTACATTGCAATGCATTCTGGGTAAATGACATAGACAGGTTGAGCCAGTGAAAGCTCCATTCAGCATGAATGTTAATTTTGGACATTATTTGACGTTCAGCCCTTTAATTTGAAGCCGGAGAGTGATCGGAGAGGAGACTGAAGAAATGACTCTGCTTTAGCGTTAGCTCCTGTCCAGAGCTAATAGCGTTAGCTCCAGAGCTAATAAATTTAACATCACATGTTGATCACGTCTGATGGTTTTGCCCCTTATAAGGACTAATACAAAATATAACTTATGAAAGGTGTGTTTGTGTAATTCTTGTGTATTCTGTCCTGCTCTCCTCAGTGTTTCTCCCTCTTGTAATCAGCTCCTGCCTCCACCACCTGTTGTCTTTCCACAGGTGTTTGTCATTGTCTGTTAATTAGCGTCTGTAAATACATCTGCATCTCAGTGTTCCCCATTGTCTGGTATGGTGTTCTGGTTCTCAAGGATTCAAGGTTCTTTATTGTCATACATCCGTCTGTCTTCGTCCGTGTCATCCCTGAGATTTCGAGTTTGCTGCACATCAGCTTTTGTTTTTTCTTCATTAGAAATATGTTCTACCTTAAAATTTATCCTGAGTTCTCCTAGTCCTGCCTGCACATGGGTTCTACCAAACTTCAGAACCATAGCAATGTTAATTTCATGTTATAAGCTGATGGAGATGCTCAGTCATCCAGGACATGATAAAATAAAATAAAAAGGTGTTCAATACAGAACCAACTGGACTTTATTTGTAACAGAAGAAGCGAAACGTCTTCTGTTACAAATAAAGTCCAGTTGTTTCTGTATTGAACGCCTATTTTTTATTTCATGTTATAACTTTTTAACCTGGACTCCTTACGTTTTAGTCTCCACTACAACCGATGTACATCATTGCCCCAGAATGCATTACTCCGGTAGATTAATGGCGACGTCCTCAGGTGGAAAATGTAATAAAAACTACAGGTAGTCCTCGACTTACGACGGAGATCCGTTCCTACGCGCCGTCGTAACCCGAATTTCGACGTAAGTTGGAACATACATACAAACTGCACCTTATACTTACAATATAAGTATTTTACCAAGCACTTAGCCTATCCTAACACAGTACCTTACATAATTATCAAAAAAAAACAACATACATTTGGGAGCCATAATAAAAGGAAAAAATAGTTAATAATCTACTGGTATGCTGGTGAAGCCTTCCTCCATCCCTCCTCCGAATTCTCCATTGCGTTTACGTCGTAAAACCGCCGTACAGCTCGGTCCATCCTCCGTACGTATTCGTTTACGATGTAAAACCGCGTTCACAGTGCACACAGTAACAGTAAATTGTACTATGAACAGTTTTGTTTTGTTTTTTGAATGTCCAGAGGACCCGACTTAGCCTTTTTAGAGAGTACAGGGCAGCTGTAGCCTCTGCAGCTAACCGGAAACTGCCGGAAACTGCCGGAAACTGCGTAACTCTCCTTTTCAAAATAAAAAATTCAAAATAACATATATGTATTTGTTTTGAAAATGTTTTAATGGGAGGTGCGTCGTAACCGCGAGACGTCATAACTCGAGGCCGTCATAAGTCGAGGACTACCTGTATTCAGTAGAATACAGAAATAAATCATTACATAAAACATATTAAGGCGTTATTTAGTAGTCGGAGATCCTTTTAACAATCATCCAACTAACAACAACAGAATTGATAATTAACATAATTTCAAAACCTAACTAAAAAATAAAAACGACACATTTTTAAATTAATTAATGGGTTTCTATTTAAGTTATTAAATTTAATTGTAAACTTAATCATCTTCAAAAACTTAAAACATTTCTGATTTTTTTTTTTAATACTCGTTTTGTCTAAAATGAGTCTTTCCCCCATTGTTCTGTACTCTGTTCACATACATCTGCCGTTTTATCCGTTTCTTTCCTTCCTGCCTGCAATTCCCTGTCGGCCCCTCTGCTCCCACAGTCCAGTCACATGCTTCAATGCTATTTTTATAAGATCTAAGGGTTTTTGTCACTCCGGTGAAAAGTCCAGTCGAACTGAAGGTTAAAAATCTCCCTGGCAGCCTCACTTTGTCCATGATTTGAATTTTGTCCCCTGCGTCCATTTTTATTTACGCACTCCTACAGTGTTTTTACATTTATGTGAAGCGACATAAAGACAGGGGACTTGAACCGAGGCTGAGAATGTAGAGGAGCGCAGCAGCAGAAGATCAGGCTTGTGAAGAGCTTTGGCTGAGGATTTGGTGTTAAAATTAGCATAGCTGCTGCTGCTGCATTAGCCTAGATAAGAAGAGGCATAAAAGAGGGAGATAAAAAAAAAAGGATGAGAGGTGGGGTGTGGGGCCGAGCCAGGCAAAAGAGCAAGAAACTGAGGAGAAAAAGACGATGCGATAAAGGAAAGACATTGAGATGCAAAACAAAGAAAATCGAGCACAGGAGACATGTTGTTTTTTCATTAATGTTCAAACAGCCAAAATCTCTGAAACTACTTCTGCAAATTGGTAATAGGTTCGTCTTACTAAATAGTGTTTCTCATTGCTAGAGAACGTTTGCACAAGTGATGAGGTGAGGTCATTATTTCTATATATATTTATAATGTGAATAAAATTACATGTTATCCTAAATGAAGGGAAGCATGTTAGATTCGTTTTGACCAAATGGTAAGAATCTTTTACAAATCCCATGCTTCAGGAAAGTCTATTCTCTCCTAGCAGCTCTTAAAATGATAGTTCGGAGCTTGTAAAGTTCAAGTTCAAGTTGGTTTTATTCTCATTTGAATCACATGTGATACATGAGGTGGAACAAACTTGTGTACACAGGGTCCAAGTTACACCCAACAATAATAAAAATATGTATTACAATAGAAACAGTATTAAGGAGCTAAGGTATAAACAAAGAAATACGCTAAACACTTATAGTACAAAATCAATATGCCGAACAACAGCAGCACGAACATGAGTCTGTGTGAGTAGATGAGTACTTTATTGATCAGGCTGGTGGTGTTGTTGCTCCAGCTGAGGTTATCATTCATGTGTACACCCAAGTACTTGTAGCTGGAGACCACTTCCACTGCAGATCCACTTTTGTTCAGGTGGGTGTAGGGGATTTTGTTCCTTCTGAAGTCCACGCCCATCTCTTTCGTCTTCTTCACATTGATGTGAAGGTTATTCTCTTTGCACAAGCTCACCAGGTGTTCCACCTCCTGCCTGTAGCTGGACTCATCAGTGTTTGTGATACATTCCACCACCGCTGTATCATTTGCAACATTTACAATATGACAGCCTGGATGAGTAGCTGCACAGCCGTATGTGAGCAGAGTGAACAGAAGGGGGCTCAACACACAGCCCTGAGGGGAGCCAGTGCTGAGGGTTATGGTGGAGGAAGAGAAGTTGTGGATCCTCACTGACTGCGGTCTTAGAAGTCCAGGACCCAGTTGCAAATGGAGGGGCTTAGTCCTAGTGTGAGTCGTTTGTCCATCAGGGTTTGGGGGAATCATGGTGTTGAAGGCAGACGTGAAGTCCACAAGGAGCATATGGACGTATGAGTCCTTCTGCTCCAGATGGCTGAGAGCAGTGTGGACCACAGAGGAGATGGTGTCCTCTGTTGATCAATACAATAAAGTGAATCGATCAATAAAGTGGCTTTTGTGGAGAAGTTATGACCAGGCAATATCTTACCTGCTGTTGATGACTTTAAAGATCCACTGACGTGATTTTTCTACTATTCATCAAATTGCTCAAAATATATATATATTATCATTTAAATATGTTAATTTTTGCAAACAAAATGATAAATCACTTTAATTTTGCTTTAAAAGTGATTTTGAACTTCAAGCCGTGTTTAATCATGGGAAATCCGTTTACACCTGAACGCACCATCTGTGATGTAATGTGCAGAGTGAGAGGCAGAGGGCTCCAGTCTCTTCAATAGCAGACATTTTAAAACCTGACTAATTTAGCAATCTAGGTGAAGATTTAAGCTATTTGTCTTCATTTTGGGAAGCAGAAAATAGTTTGGGTGATGGAACAAGAAACAGCAGGATCTAATTTAGATCTGATGCCGTATCAGACTTACTTTTATGTGAGCTGCTCATACCGTGACAAGCCAAGAGCTCTGCCTCAACTCTGCACATGACATCACAGATGGTGCGTTCGGGTGTAAACGGATTTCCCATGATTAAACACAGCTTGAAGTTCAAAATCACTTTTAAAGCAAAATTAAAGTGATTTATCATTTTGTTTGCAAAAACTAACATATTTAAATGATAATATATATTTTGAGCAATTTGATGAATAGTAAAAAAATCACGTCAGTGGATCTTTAAACAACCTTCAGTTTGTAGCTAACAGATATCCCCAGCAGGGCCAAGAATAGATTGCTGGCATCTGAAAAACAACATAGCAGTTTGTGCAAATTTATTAAACCTTTACACCCCATCGCCACTATGTTTAATTTTAAGCACTAATAGTGGCAGCATCTATGTGTAGCAGCTAGGCGAAGTACTTCCTGTAAGAATTTCACATTTATGCCAAATTAACTGTATATTACAAAAACGCTTGCATTAAATTTTGAATAATATATTTAAAACAAACGACAATGAAACTGTAGGCTAAGACACCTCAATCTGGGACCGAGATGTGTTCTGGTCACCTCGGTCTAGGTGGCAAGGGGTGCCGGAGAAAGCCTACCTCTGATGCACATCTGTACCTCCGACCGAAGTAGTAAAAGGGTTGAAAAGATAGTCAATGTGAAAAAAATAAAAACGCGGAGCTGCAGCTCAGTAATGTGATGAACTGATGAAATTAGTTGCGACTGCCCACTTGTGGAATTAAACAACATTAATAAAGTACAGGTAGTCCTCGAGTTACGACGTTTCGCGGTTACGACGCACCTCCCATTAAAAAAAAATATTGAAATGTTTTAATTTGAAGCTGATTTACGCAGTCTCCGACAGTTTCCGGCAGTTTCCGGCAGTTTCCGGTTTAGCTGTGGAGGCTACAGCTTGCCCTGTACTCTCTAAAAAAGCTAAGTCTGGTCCACTGGACATTAAAAAAACAAAACAAAACTTGTTGGAGCAAGCTGGACAGGCAGAAACAGGCAGCAGCATTGGAAAAGTAGCTGTTTTTTGGACGGCGGTTTTACAACGTAAACGAATGGAGAATACAGAGGAGGGAGGGAGAAACGGAGGAAATGGCTTCTCCAGCAGTCCAGAGTAGGAAATTAACTCTTTTTTCCCCTTCATTATGGCTCTGAAATGTATGTGTTTTTTGATAATTATGTAGGGTACTGTGTTAGGATCGACTAAGTGTTTGGTAAAATACAGTACCGGTACTATACGTATAAAGTGCAGTCTGGACGTATGTTTCGAGTTACGTCGAAATTCACTTTACGACGGAGCGCAGGAACGGAACTCAGTCTTGTCGAGGACTACCTGTATTATGCTTTGTACATAAAGGTGTCACCCTTAGGGGAACATTTTAATAAATACATGTACATATTTAAGTAATTAGTAGTTTTCATGTGTCACAAACAAGAACTTTTAGAAGTTTAGAGACATAAGAAAATATTAAGGCCAATATCTGCAAGTACCGTAGTCGGAGATCACTTTAAAAACTATGTTGAGAACCTGAAAGTTATGCACCATAACTCATGTTCCCTGAAGGAAGGGAACGAGGTGCAACATACTTGCTATGGGAATTGCGACTCCGCGCGATTATCTGAAGGAATACATTCACGCCTTTACGGCTAGGGCGTCAGCGTCGCGCCAGAGGCCCCGCCCTCTGGGTATTCAAGCGGCTGACGCCCATCCATCTTTCTCCAAAATTGCACTTCACCGAGCTTTCAGCATTGAAAAGGGCCAGATATGTTGCACCTCGTTCCCTTCCTTTAGGGAACATGAGTTATGGTGCATAACTTTCAGTTCCCTTTCAGTCAAGTTCTCTCGGTGCAACATATTGCTATGGGAACGTAATTCATTCACGCCCTTGAAATGCTCAGTAAAATGCATGCTAGTGTGAACTTCTGCCCTTGACCAGCAGGCATCTCAAGGCTACTTTCTACTGTGTGTTAGAAAGGACAGCCTGAGTGACATCACACGTAGTAACATCCAAACTGTAATGCTTTGCAAAAGTGTTTAATGAGTTCCAGTTTACAGTAGCACAAATGTCTGCAACTGGTACACCCTTGAACAGTGACCACGAAGTGGCCAAGCCCCTAGTCGAGTGAACGTGTACTCCAGAGGGCACCTGTTGACCTTTGCTACTGTACACCCTTTTAATGGCCTCAGTCACCCAATGTGAAAGGCGTTGTTTTGATAGGGCCTTTCCGGTAGCAGGTGCTGCAAAGTCCATGAACAGTTGATTTGTTTTTCTCCATTCGGCTGTTCTCTGCATGTAAGTGCGTAAAGCTCTCTCGGGGCAGAGAGCCTTAAGCCTTTCCTGTTCCTGAGTGAGGACAGGAGCAGGTGGGAAGGAGGAGAGATCAAAGTCCAGACTCCTATGGTTCAAAGTCAAGACCTTGGGAATGCATGCGGGATTAGGCCTTAGAGTGACCTTTGACCCGTCAGGGGCAAATCTGGTACACATTGGATGTATAGACAATGCATGGAGGTCACCCACGCGTTTCGTCGAACAAAGGGCCAAGAGTAGAGCGGTTTTATAAGATAACAAATCTATCTTAACCTCGCTCAGTGGCTCGAATGGAGGATCACAGAGAGCCCCCAAGACCAGGCTAAGATCCCAACCAGGGTTCAGGATCCTGCTGGGTGGTTTCATTCTCAGCACATCCTTCATAAATCTTATTATGATTGGATACGCACCAGGTGTCCTGTGTCCCCAACCTTCATGACAGGCTGAAATAGCTGATAGGAAAACTTTAATTGTTGAGAAAGAACAACCATTTTCTAGTAAGTCCTAAAGGAAAGTCAGGAACTGAGCCAGGTCGCATGAGTAAGAAATAATATTTCTTTCTATGCACCAAGCTTCAAAAATACGCCACTTCTATGTGTAGAGAGACTGTGTTGACACAGCATGGGCATTTTGGATAGTTTTTACCACATTTTCTAGCAGGCCTGAT
>JBBPBX010071343.1:0-18348 GCA_038048925.1 Garcialebias charrua | reverse complement strand
TTTAATTCATTCATTCATTCATTCAACCTTTATTTATACAGGCTAGCCTCGTTGAGTCACGGGGACTCATTTACAAGAGGGACCTGTCTCACTCACACCAAACAACCATCCACTCTCACACTCACACCTAGGGTCAATTTAGAGTCACCAATCAGCCTAACAAGCATGTTTTTTGGTCTGTGGGAGGAAACCGGAGTACCCGGAGGAAACCCACGCATGCACGGGGAGAACATGCAAACTCCACCCAGAAAGGCCCCGGACCGGGATTTGAACCGGCAACCTTCTCGCTGAGAGGCAGCAGCTCTACCAGTTGTGCCACCGTGCTGCCCAGGTTACACTGTGTATTTACAGCCACTCAAAACAAGTGTGAATTGTGGCACTCAGAGCTCGTGGGAGGTTTGGATGGCTAGCAGTTGACCAAAACTAGTCGCATGTGAAGAGCAACATTTGCTCAAGTCTGCCGGTGGATCCTGACGGTGGAGCAGGATAAATAAATCCTCTGTCATGGCCTCGTTATACTCGCGCTTTGGTCCGCTGGCTGGAGCGCGCGCTGCGCGCGCACTGAGCACACACTGAGCCATGTAGCTTCATGCGTTTACAGTGTCGCCGCTGTGTTTATAGTTGACGCACGGCGGCGCATGGCAAAGTGCTGTTCTTTTACGGACCAGCAGGTGGCAGTACCCTCTAAAACCTGTGCATATGTTGCAAGAAAGGGTGTAGAAGAAGAAATCTACCGTAGAAGAAGAACTGTTTGAAGTCACACAACAAAAACAAATGGCTTTCCGCTCGCGTGCTGAACTGTTGTCTTTATTAGAGGAGCAAATCATAATAGAACAACAGTTATTGTGTCTTGCGGTTTTAATGCATGGAGTCAGCGGAGGAGGAAGCGATCACTTGACTTTTGGCAAAAAACAAAAGAAAAGTCCAGATCAGGGATGAAGAAGGGGAATTTAATACATTTGTGTCACATACAAAACATTCCTCCATGCGTCGCGACGCCGTCTCCACGACCACAGCGGCGCAGACAGCTGCAGGCTCTGGCGTGAAGAGCGTGAAGGCTGTCGGGTGAGGTCCCCACCCGACCTGTCAATCAATTCAGTAGCGCCCACGGCGCGCGCACTAGCCTGGCGGAGTTTGAAAAATTCGGAGGTGCGCGACACACGCCAAACCGACGCGCGGGGTCTACGCGCGGGGGCGGGGACGGTGATATTGCGTCACTTTTGGTGCGCGCACCCTGGCGCCCTGCGCGACGCGTCAAGTATAAATCTAGCTTCACGCAACAGGTTTCGAAAGGCAGCTGCGTGATGAAGAGGACGGCACAAGCTCAAGTGCTCAGGAGGAAGATGAAGATAGCGATCAATGACTTCCTGGTAGACCACTGTATTTTTTTTAAACCACCCCTGTTACTAGCACTGTTCAGGAAACACCATTTACTGTACATATTTGTGTATGTTACTGGTAAATATTTAATGAAAAAAAAAAAAAACTTTCTATGTAAATATCTCAAGTTACAATGTGGACACCTGCGGCCTACACTGTATATGTACAATTATTTTTTCTTTTTAGAGTTAGTGGGCACAGCTTATATTCAGGTGCGCTGAGTAGTCTGGAAATTACGGTACTTGTGGCTACACAAGCAGTGCCTGTGAAATTTCTATAGGACCTGGTAGCAACAAAATGTGCACCACAGTAAGATAATTGGTTTCAAGATATCTCAGGTTTGTATACATTTGATGGGGGAAGAGGAAAAGCCAAGACTGCAGCATTGGTGGCACTGCTTTAAAGAATGCATACAACCATTGGACCTTAAACCAGAACCACAGCCAGGGTTAGGGTTATAGCTTGTTCATGTTGCACATGGTTGTAAACTTATATTACTGTTTTATGCTGCAAGTCATAATGGTGGTAATTGGAGATTCGAGAAACACTCCTCCATGCCCAAATGTGTTTCTCTCTTTATTTTTTTAATAATCTTTTATGGTTTATTACACCTGCCAATTTTTTCATCTGTAATGTGCTTTAAACGCTGACACATCCATATGGTTTGTGCTTACTTTACTCCATCTGTTTGTCAGTTCCACCGCTCACACAACCAAAGTTTTACTCACTTCATTACATGTTTTTTTTCTTGAACATTCAGATCCGGAAACTTAACTGTGAGCCTCTCCAACTGTTTCCTAATCCTCACCGTAAACCAAACCTTTGACCTCAATTTCCATCGTTGAATTATTTACGATAGAGGAGCTGCTTTCTTTTATCCATTAGAGAAAGTGAGTCCAGTACAAGTACACAAATGTATACGCACACACACCAAATCCTACCTGCTGGTCGAGGTGTCGCAGTTGTCCTCTGGTCTCCTCGGCTTTTGCTGCTAATTCTGTTGTGCTTATTTGCATCATATCTGTAATAAAATTGAAAATTAAAAATCACTTCACATACTTGTAAACAAACTGTAAACAAATTTTCACCCCAAAGGTACTGCGAAAAGATGGACGCTAAACATTTTAGCCATGAAAGAAAATGAAAACCCATTAGTTTTATATCACTGCAGGGTTTTGGAAGTTGACAGGGATTGCAAATGAGGAGTCAACTGAGCGTTGTGTGATGAAAAGACCTGTGGTGGTGGAGGAGGAGGCACTGGTTGGAGCTCTGACAGGACAACCCATGTTGGTAGAAAAGGAGAAAGTCTGTGAACCCTCTGTTCCCTCACTGTCTTCAGTGCCATCCACAATCCTGCAGAGAGACAAATATTTGTGTTTACAGCACAGCAAAGAAAAGATTGTAGGAACCACTAGCCTCCGAGTTTGATATAATTATTCTGGCATTGCAAAAAATAATTCAACACTTTGGCAAAAAGCTAAATGGAAAAAAAACAAATTACTGCTTCATTTTTTTCAGCCAATTCTTCATTGGCTTTGATTTCTCTGGGAAAAGATCTACCTAGTTAACTAAAGGTTTAAATAAAAAAACTATATATAAATACATTTTTCTTTTGCAGTATAAATGTTCTAAATGTCTTTTACATGCCAGCATCTCTTTCTGACAGTAACTCTGATTGGCTGCAGGTGCTGGCATCCCTGTGCCAAATGAAACAGGGGTTCACAAAACGGCATTTATCAGAATGACCAACACACTGTCCAGAAGAAAAGACTAGGTAGGTCACTGCAGATAGAAAAATAAGGGGGATCAGACGTGTAAACAGGTTAGAAATGTCTTCTAAAGCCATTAGTAAACAGGAGAACCCCAAATTCTCAGTCTGTGCTGTATTGTAGAGTTTTAACAGAGCTGTTCTGTCATACCAAAAGTGAAGGAGCTCTTTCTTTTGCTCTTGCTCCAGCTCTCCACCAAGATGCAGATAGCTTTTTAAACAGCCTCAGTTTGGAGACATAATAATTCTGAGTGGATTGAGTGGAGCTCAGACCATCTGAAAACAACTCCAATCTCACAAATTTTAAAAGTGGTTCATAGCCTCTCTACTTTCTAAATTGCAACTAGCTGTGGCACTTGCGATGTAGCCTAGGACATTTTCTTACAGGACTATCAGAACATTAAAAAAAACGTAGCTATCTAAAAGATATTAAATGTTAACATTTTTTTATACTTCAACTTGAAAATATATTAAATGTCCCTTTAATGTAATTACAAGCCTTGAAGCATGAGCACCTTTTATCAGTTTAGGTTGAGAAGGGATGGAGCCATTTCGGCTAAACCTTTACAATAACATATTGCACAATTTCAATTTGTTACAATACAACATCTTGCATAATTTGTTACAGCTTGGAGCATGTGCAGTGAATGAGTTGGTTTATTTGTCATATGCAAAAATCAATACAAGGTCAACATTGCAATGGATTACTGAGGACGAGTAGAACCGTCTCAACTCGCCAAAAAAGAAAGAAAGAAGAAGAAAACCCAAAGCATGCAGCACAAATACTAAAAACAAGACGCCAAAAGTGAAAAAAGAAATACATCTACATTGTTGTAATGATAAACTGGTTTCAGTTCAAATAATAATCATCTATATACAACAAACACCTTTTGACAGTCTCATTGGAATCTGTTGAGTGGATCATGAGAAATTTAGCTAACAGATGAAAAATGTCAACTTCAATAGTTTGTGTCAAAGCTTTAAGCAAAAATGTTGCACAATGTGTTGTGCTTGAAGTTTGTGTTGGCAACGCAGCTACCACCATAATACGTTTTAGCTCAATGTCTATAAGAGTGGCTGAATATAGCCATTTCTGTTTTCTAAGATCAGCTGACTGTGATAACCATCTTTAATCAAATCAGTTAGATGTACACCCATTGATTACTTTCTGACTTTATGCAACGTTCTGCTTACAGACAGAATTGATTCTAATAGGTACTGACCAAGTTTTCAAACACAGATGTGTGATTAGTTGGCAACAAGAGTATTAGTTGGAACTCAGCTACTAACAACAAAATATTATTTCTCCTCCTCGACCTTCAGTAGCAGGTGATAATCTGAAAAGTCTTAAAAAGCAGATTAAAGTTTCACCATTTACAGTAAGTTATAGAAACTTATAAGAGGGAAGTGTGAAGTATTTGCATGCTTTCACTAATGCTGTTCCAACTGTTGTTCATCATCATCCTCAGGAGCTT
Organism: Garcialebias charrua; assembly: GCA_038048925.1. NCBI lineage: Eukaryota > Metazoa > Chordata > Actinopteri > Cyprinodontiformes > Rivulidae > Garcialebias > Garcialebias charrua. Next base: position 13,725 of record JBBPBX010071343.1, on the reverse strand, counting down.
TATTTTATTTTACATTTTTTTTTATCTATTATTGGCTTTATAGAAGTGCATATATGCTGCATATGCTGGTGAAGATTCTCAGTCATCCAGGACATGATAAATCAAAAAGGCGTTCAATTCAGGATCAACTGGACTTTATTTGTAACAGAAAACGTTTCGACTTCTGTCCAGAAGTCTTTTTCAATTCTGAATGGAAGCTGTGAGAACGAGAAGTTTTATACAGGCTTACAAGTCAATAACACATACATGTAAATTGACAGATCACACCTTAACAGTAGGGAGTCCCTTGAAGTCTCTGACAGAAAACACAACTAATCACAGCTGAGGTAACACATACATGTAAATTGACAGAACACACCTTAACAGTAGGGAGTTCCCTTGAAGTCTCTGACAGAAAACACAACAACTGTATGTAAATTGACAAACAACACCTCACAGCCCAACAACAGAGGCTTCTCAACAAACTTTGTTATGTGAATTAGACTAACAAAGTTTGTTGAGAAGCCTCTGTTGTTGGGCTGTGAGGTGTTGTTTGTCAATTTACATACAGTTGTTGTGTTTTCTGTCAGAGACTTCAAGGGAACTCCCTACTGTTAAGGGTGTTCTGTCAATTTACATGTATGTGTTACCTCAGCTGTGATTAGTTGTGTTTTCTGTCAGAGACTTCAAGGGACTCCCTACTGTTAAGGTGTGATCTGTCAATTTACATGTATGTGTTATTGACTTGTAAGCCTGTATAAAACTTCTCGTTCTCACAGCTTCCATTCAGAATTGAAAAAGACTTCTGGACAGAAGTCGAAACGTTTTCTGTTACAAATAAAGTCCAGTTGATCCTGAATTGAACGCCTTTTTGATATATGCTGCATAATTATTCTGCACCAGTTAAAAAAGCAATTAAGCATTAATAATGTTATTCACATTCAAAAAATGCATAAAACCAATCTATGTTAATCTATGTAAATCATTTTATAATGATTCAGTCTTTGTTTTGTATACACTTGGACTTCACTTGGTGGATCACATTGTAAAAGATGTTTTAATTTCTATGTAAAATATTTTTAGAATTTTTTTTTAATTGACTTTCTTTTGTGGCTCAAATTTAAATAACGGATGATAAAAAGTAGCATGCCAAGTTACTGTATGTCTAACAGTTAAATCTGAGGTAATTAAACTCACCTTGGACTGAGGTTGGAAGGGTCTATAGTGGTGGGGGTGATGTCTTGGACCTCCCTCTGAGACTGGTTGGAGCTGTGTGTCATGGTCTTCTGACTGGGTCGGCAGAGAGGAGCCATTCCCCCAGTGTTCCTGAGGTTAGCTGCTTGGTGCTGCTCGGACAGCAAAGCTACGGACACGTCTTCTTCGTCCTCTTCTGCATCTTCGTTGCGCTCGTTGTGTGCCTCAGTTGTTGAGTGGCCCTGAACCACTCGCCCATTTCTTCTGACTCCTGGCTGGAATAGAAATGAAATTATATCAATAAAGAGAAAATGAACACCTTTGTGAATGTCCACTTTATTATGGTGGAGAAGTTTGTGCACCTGAATGATCTTAGGAGCTATACTGTCGGTGGCAATTGCCCCTGGCAGGGTCTCACAAAACAGATTTGTCCAACATAACAGTCTACAAGCAATACAGAATAATCTTATGGACAAACAATAACAAGGAGCTCGTGTCTTTTGTCTGGACATGGGGTATCAGGGCCCCACACTGGAGTTAGGCCTGGAGGAGGGGTTCATTGAAAATAACCTGGTGACCAGGCCTCTACCCATGGGGCCCAGATGAGCTCAGCTTGAATGAGTTACATGGGTTTGCCTTCCTGTGGGCACACCACATGCAGGAGGGACCATATAAATCTGGTGCATGGTGCCATGAGTGTTAGCCAAAAACAGGGCCTCTGACCCTGGCTTGCCAAAGCTGGAACTTGTGACATAGAATGTCACCTCTCTGGCAGGGAAGGAGCCTAAGCTTGTGCATGACGTTGATAGGTACCGACTAGATGAAGTCAGGGAGGGTCACCTTGATACATGGCATGGACTCTGGAACCAATCTCCTTGAGAGGGGTTGGACCTTATTCTACTTTTTGTGCCCAATGGCGAGAGAGGCTGGGCTGGTGTGGGTCTACTTACAGCTCCGTGGCTTGGTGCCTGCGCATTGGGTGGGGGGATGGACTCTTAATGTTGTTTTATGCACCCAACAGCAGTTTGGAGTACCCAGCTTTCTTATGGCGCTTTGCCACTGTCACAACTCTCATCAGTTCCGCACCACACCAGTCAAGGACCTGCCCACTGACTAATGTTCCCTCTAAGCTGCGCGCATGCGCAACTGCACACTGCTCGCACATTCTCAGCGCACAATCAAATCTTTGCAGCGCATCCATAGTAAACTGCATGTGGCAGTATGTCCTATAAGTTTTGAACGCACCACACAAGTGCCGGGATCTGATTGGGTCTGGTCAGCCCGCCGGTCCGCCTCAACTTAAAATGAGTGATGGACAGCGATTACATCCAATTCAAGCTCACGTTGTTTTGACCAATTACTAACAGGAAGGCGGGTTTTGGAAAAGCAAGCATGTATGTATGTGGCTTCACAGTCAAATCAATGCAGAAGTTGGAGGTCGTCACACCGGGACAAAATATAGTTTTACTTTAGAAACAAGTGGCGCTCTGCCTCCTCCATAACAGGAGGTGATTTCTCCTCCTACTCAAGTGTCTGGCGCCTCCTCTGACTGACAATGTGTCCTCCCTTTGGAGCGAATCAAAGCGCATGTGCGTGGGTCAAATGATTTCAGCAGGAAAGACTCAGCATCTCAGCGACTCAATTTAAATTAGTGTCAAAACTACAGATTTTAAATTGTGTTGTTAGGTCAAGTAAACTCAGAGTTATGATCAATAATCCACACCACGTCTTTTATCTGAATAAAGTCAAATCTCAAGCGCGTTACAGCGAGAAGCTGCAGCCCCCTCCCACACACACACACACCGCTGAACACATAAACAACGTCCCCCCTCCTTTCTGAAGGAGGCTCCAAGTTATTTGTCAAGCACCAAATCTGCAGGAAAAATAAGAAAAAGACGCAGAAGTTGAATGGAGGTCAGTACACGATAAAGTCAGTGAGAGCGGGAGTGAGTCGGTGGGTGATGAAGAGGAAGATCGTTAGAAGACCGAGGCCAGGTCTTCAGAGGAGGGGTCCAGAACCAAGCATCAGTTCTGAGCTCTGCAGAACAGAGGAGGATCTGGATGTTGACCCAGAGGCTGGACCAATGGAGGAAAATACACTTTTTAAAAACTTACAGTAAAATAAATATTTTATCAATAAAAAATAATAATGTAGAAATTTTAAACAAAAACCCTACAAGCATTAAAATAAAAAATAATCTAAATTAGATATATTTATTTGAGGCTGACAGAAGGTTGATTTTCCCTCTGAGGAACATGAATGAATGAAGTTAAAAGGTTAAAACCATCTAATTCAAATAAGATAATAAAGTCTGTAGTTAAATAAAACAGGTTTTTGAGCTGTATGCATTCAGCAGGGAGCTGCAAGATAAAGAATAAAGATCAATTAATTGTGAAATGATTCTTTATTAGATTACTGCATTATAAATGTATGTTATCTACAGAACTGCTGCTGACTTCATCATTCTTTTCATGCCTGTGAAGCTGGTAAGCAGCATCACATCAATTATGTGAAGGGGACATGTCCCCCTCACATTTAAAAAATATTTGTTTGGACCCCCCCCCCACATTTACCATGAAATATTAGTTCACCCAGCATTGTTTGCATTTCTTTGTGAACAAGTACATTCCACTTGATTAAAGCACAAAAGGTTCACTCTGGGTTTTCAACAACTCTCCTCACTACATGCAGTGTCTCCCCAGGGTACTTGTCTTGGCAGTGGACACTCATCTCTCAGGGTTTTTTTGTGAACAGGGTGGGGGGAGGAGGGGGAGATGCCTCTGTGTGGCATGCTATCTTAGCATTACATTAGTGCCAGCAGTTGTCAACCGGGGTAGGGGTGTTAGGATGCTCGAGGTAAGCAGAGCGTATAAATCACTTATATTAAAAGCAAACTCGTGGAAGTTGCTGCTGTAATCTGATTCTTTTAATAAGCCTTGTAACTTTCTATGATCCCAGATTTATAACAGGTGTGTGGCCATAGTACACACTCCTGATGTTGCTCATAGTGGTCCTTAGTGTGCTCAGAGAGCTTGTGTGTATGCCCAGACACATGGAAAATTAGAGGGAACATTGCCACTGACCATACTCACTTCCACTCAACCCATTTTATGGGACCATCTTGTTTGAGGTTCCAAGTGGACCACTCCGAGGTGACAATTTTGACATGAACAGACAGCAGCCTTTGATTGGCTGGCAGAGCTACATCACTGGATGACCTGCCCAGCAAAACTGAAAAGTCCACCTGAACCTCCACTTCCTCTATGATTGTGTTGATAGAAAACACTACAATAAATAAATGCATTTACAGAGAAATATCAGAGATGATGGCTACACCTGGACGCTGGGGTAAGCTAAATAAATGGAAGTTCAATTATTGGGAGATTAAGGACCACAACGAACAGAATGGCTGGAACACAATGACCAACACAATGAGTTTTCTCCACGGGATAGCTCGACTCTCCTTTAGAGATAGGGTGAGAAGTTCAGCTATCTGGGAGAGATTTGAAGTAGTGACCCTCAGTTATAAATTCAAGGAATGTTGCCTATCACTCAATCCAACCGAATTTATTGACTCTCCCACTAACCAAACAAAAACTGTCCTGAAAAATCTTCCATCTTAGACCTGTTTCTAACAAATATGTCTCACAAATTCCCTGGTACAGGTGTATTTGCTGACATTTTGAGTGATCATTGTGTAATAGCGGCTCTCAGATATATTAAACTTCCACATTCAACGCCCAGATTAATTCAAAAAAGGGATTTCAAACGTTTTTGTGAACAGTCATTCCTCTGGGATCTCTCACTTTAACTGGCAGCGATTTCTACTAACTGATGACGTGAACACCGCCTGGAACTATTTTCATAATAGTTTCATTTATTTTGTGAACAAACATGCTCCTTTCCACAAGTTCAGGATAAAGGGACGTGACAGCCCCTGGTTTACTCCTGAACTACATTTGTAGCTGACCTCCTGCATAGGAGAGACCATCTTTGGGCCGCAACGAGAAAATCTGGCTCAGACACTGATTAGTTGAATTTTCAGCAGCTGAGGAATAAATGCACAACTGCCATCAAAGCAGCAAATTGTAACAATTTTTTATCTCAGACCTCCAAAAATCTAAACGACCATAAAAGATTCTGGAAAACCATCAAATCTCTCTCAGGCATCCCCCAATCATCTGACCTCCCATCATTCTCGTTAACTCTGTTCATGTGTCAAATAAGCACGAGAGCCTGAACTGTTTCAACAAACATTTTGTTGCTTCTAGTTCATTATTTGACACAGTTACTAATGGAAAATCAGCCACTTCACCAAATAACCAAACTTCTACAAATCAAATCCCTCCTATAAGTCAATCCTCAGTTAATCACACCTTCTCTTTTTCTCCGTTCTCAGTAAGTGAGGTAAATAAACTGTTAAAAGGTCTTTATCCTAAAAAATCTGCAGGTCCAGATGAACTTCCACCTTATTTCTTAAGGCTAGCTGCTCATATCATCACAGTCCCTCCCTGTGACCCACATCTTTAATCTGTCCATAAGCCAAAACTCCATTCCGAATGCTTGGCAAACAACCTTTGTTCTACCTTTACTGAAGGGAGGTGACTCCACCTCATTGAACAACTATCGACCGATCTCTAAACTCTGCATTTTAACCAAGGTTCTAGAAAAACTGATAAATTCTCAAATCAAAAATTATCTGGACTAATTTAACATCTTACCTCTCCATCAATCTGGTTTCAGGAAAAAACACAGCACAACGACTGCTTCACTGAAGGTTCTTAATGACGTTGTTGAAGCATTGGACACTGACCCCGGAATTACACCACATGCGTTACGGCTCCGCCCCGCTCCGGTCCGACCTCCGCAGCAAATACGCACCCATTATAATCAATGACAGAATTTACACTGGCTCCGCACGGCGGCGGCGAGCTGCGGAGAGCGGACGGCAGTCCGTCAAAATTAGAAAATTTTCTATTTCTGCCGGATGACGGAGCTGTGCCGGAGTCAACTTTTGAAGATTACGTCGCACCAACAGGAAAAGGAACGAGCACAACTTCCGTATTTACAAAATAAAATCACCACGGGCGGACTAATCCTAGCTCTATACGGATTTATTTGTACAAAAATGCTGTCAAACTATCAATTATGACTATTCTATGACTAAACTATTATATTTATGACTATGACTACACCTAATAACGCAATACAAAAATAAATAAATAAAAAAGTATTTTATTCTGAAATGTAAACATCACTTCCTGTTGCTCAAACCATGTAGCTCATTTACGAGAGAAGATCAAGGCAGCAGTCTCTCTACAGTTGTTCTCCTTCTTTCCACCGAATGAATTGTTTTGTTCTGACTTACTTATTTATCACTTGATTTATCGCGCGATCTCGCACGTGTCTTGGAGCGGCGCATCCAGGCGGACCTGAGCGGAGCGGAGGCAGTGGGAATTGGACTCGTTCAGCTGCGACCTGCGGACCGGAGCGGGGCGGAGCCGCGTGCAGTGTAAAGCCGGGGTGAGAATTATTGTGCTGCACTTTTCTTAGACCCGTCTAAAGCTTTTGACACTGTGGATCATAACATCTTGTGTCATAAGCTCTCAGAAATCGGTTTCTCAGATCCACCATTGGTTGGTTTTCTAACTATCTTTCTGATCGGAGGCAACGTGTTCAACATAACGGTACTTATTCCAGTTATTTAACAGTCAACAATGGTGTACCACAAGGCTTAGTCTTAGGATCAACCCTCTTTACAATCTACATAGGTAATGCATGTCAGAGCAGCCCTGATGCATCCTTACATTTCCATGCTGTTGACACAGTTGTTTACTGTCAAGATAAAACAGTTGCTAAGGCTTTCCAGCTTTTGCATTCCGCTTTTGACATCATCCAGTCAGATTGGTTCTGTCTCAAACTTGTCTTAAATGCTGATAAAACCAAAGGGATGCTTTTTTCAAATAGGAAGTCGGTCCCAGCAGTTCTTCCTCTGATTTTATCCTCAAATGGTGTCCCTATTGAGTTTGTTGATTCCTATAAATATTTGGGTATCCTGGTCGATTCGCATCTCTCTTTTAAGCTCCACGTGGAAAACCTAGTAAAGAAACTGAAAGTTAAACTGGGTTTCTTTTTCAGAAACAGATCATGTCTAACACTGAATGCTAGGAAACACCTTGTATCTGTGACTTTCCTTCCCTCCATTGATTACGGTGACATTATCTACATGAATGCTCCTACAAGCACCCTGCAGATGTTGGATGCTGTCTATCATGGTGCACTAAGATTCATAACTGGCTGTGATTATCGTACCCACCACTGCACCCTGTATTCACTGGTTAACTGGACATCATTAACTTCACGCAGACTCTTCCACTGGTACATTTTCATCTTTAAATCACTTCTTGGTCTGCTGCCTTCATACATCTCCTCCTACATGTCTCTGCGTGAGTGCAGCTACAGCGTGCGCTCTCAGGACATTATTACCTGCAGTGTTCTCAGTGAGGACTGAACTTGGCAAAATGGCCTTCTCCTACTCCACTCCTGCTTCCTGGAATATCTTACAAAAATATCTGAAGCTCTCGACCTTGACTTCTCTAAATGGCTTTAAGAATCTGTTGGAATCCTGGCAAAAACCAATGCAGACATGTTCATGTTTTTAGTTTTCTACATTTGCCTTATACTGTAATCATACTGTTTTGCTACTTTGACATCTTTGTTTTAACTTTTTTTTTAAATCTGTTTGCCTCTCTTATGGTTGTCTATTGTTGATTGTCCAAGGAAAGGCTACTGTCGCTGTTGTCATCATTCTTTGTTTGTAACCAGGTCTCTCTTGTAAATGAGTCCTCGAGGCTCAATGGGATGAAAGTGGGCGTGGCCAAACTGTTCCACAGCGCCCCCTAACTAAATAAAGGTTGTATGAAAAAAAAACTGCTTCTCCACATCGAGAGGAGCCAGTTGAGGTTGTTCAAGCATCTGTTAAGGATGCCCCTTCGACACCTGCCTAAGGAGGTTTTATGAGTGAGTCCAAATGGGAGGAGACCCCAGGGAAAACCCAGGACATGAGCCTCTTTTCCACCGCTCGGCTCGGGTTGGATCGGCTCAGGTCGGCTCAGTTCGGGTCGGGTCACATCTATGTTCTGTTTCCACAGCTTTTTTGTACCCCTTCTGTGGGCGGGGTCCAGAATCCTACTCGTCCAGAAACTGTTTTTTTTTTTAAACAACACAGTGTGATCACAACATGTTCATATACTAAATGTATCCTGTTGGAGTTATTTGAAATAAAATTCAATGTTTTATAGACATAAATGTGTCAAGCTACGTCCATTAATTTTCTCCCTTCTACTTTGTATCACATATTATCAATTCTATCAAAAACCACATAGCTGATATTTTTCAAAAAAATCTAGTGTGATCACAACATGTTCATATACGAAATGTATCCTGTTGGAGTTATTTGAAATAAAATTCAATGTTTTATAGACATAAATGTGTCAAGCTACGTCCATTAATTTTCTCCCTTCTACTTTGTATCACATATTATCAATTCTATCAAAAACCACATAGCTGATATTTTTCAAAAAAATCTAGTGTGATCACAACATGTTCATATACGAAATGTATCCTGTTGGAGTTATTTGAAATAAAATTCAATGTTTTATAGACATAAATGTGTCAAGCTACCACCATTAATTTTCTCCCTTCTACTTTGTATCACATATTATCAATTCTATCAAAAACCACATAGCTGATATTTTTCAAAAAAATCTAGTGTGATCACAACATGTTCATATACGAAATGTATCCTGTTGGAGTTATTTGAAATAAAATTCGAATTTTTATAATTTATTTTCGTTGTGCAAGCACAGGTTTTTGGAAAAAGTCAAAGCGAAACTACTTTAAATGCAGCATATTTGACCACTACGTGACAATATTAAAGCGTGGTTAAGCTCAGGAGCCCTCGTACTATAAAGTCAGCTATGAAATATATTTTATACCTGTTCATTGAGCTACATTTAAAGACATAAAGCCGCCCGCGCGCCGCGTGTTGCTCGTGGCGAACCTATTTTTTGAAATCGTTGGTTACGTACCGTAACCCCAGATTCTATGAGTAGTTAGCGGAGCCCTTTGGCTCCGCCTATTGGAAGTCTCCCCCGCGCGTCAGCGCCTACTGAAAACCTTTTAGTCCACGCCCACCTACCGGATGGGCCCACCCCTCGGGTCGATAAAACCCCTCGACCGGAGTGAATCTATCTCCAAATATAGCTAATTCATTCAGCCATTTGGAAACAGCGTGGCCCAATAGCCAAAGGGCTCCGCTAACTACTCATAGAATCTGGGGTTACGGTACGTAACCAACGTTCTAGTGTCGTAGTTAGCTCCGCCCTTTGGCTCCGCCTATTGGAATAAAGGGCGTAGCAGGAAATAGTCCATGCCACGCTGGATCCCACCAATGAGGAGCATCTGCTCTCCCATTTCCAATAAGCACGTCCTTCCTCATGCAAGAGGAAAGGCAGGTGGTGGGCTGGAGGAAGGCCTGCAGGCCTTTAAACAACCTCCAGACGTGCTCTGCTGCTGTGCAGCAAGCCACAACACTGAAAGATATTGTTTGATGTTGTGTTTTTTTTTTTTTTTGCACATAGACAAGGAGAGGAACACTCTCCGGCTGCAAAACAAAAATAGTGTAACGTCAACTGTTGCATGAACTATGTACAGAGGAACAGTTAAACATTAGGAGGTGTACTCCCACTACTTATCCAGGACTCCCAGAACTGAATGAGTCATAGAAAAAGTAGACACATCCCGTAAACAAAAACGGGTAAAAACAGGACGAGCTCCAAGCTGCGGCCTGACAGATGTCGCTGACCGACATCCCACCGTGCAGAGCTGCAGACGAAGCCATAGCTCGTGTCGAATGAGCTCGCAGAGACGCAGGAGGCTCCTTCCCCTCAGCTTTGTAGGCCTCTGATATGGCTTCACACAGCCAGTGAGAGAGGCGCTGAGAGGACAGAGCCCGACCCGCTGAGTTGTCCTAAATGGACAAACAAACTTTGAGAGCGGCGTACACTCGTTGTGCGTGCCAGATAAGCTCTGAGAGCCCTAATTGGGCACAGCCAGTGTGACCTAGCTTCCTCCTCTGAAGCATGAGGAGGGAGATGGAAACCACTAAGAGTTATTGTCCGAGATTTAAAAACTGCTGGTGAGCGACTTGGGATAAAGCCGGGTTAGGCCTCAAAGTCGCTGAGCTGCCATCAGGTTTAATATGTAAACAAGAGGGAGCTATGGAAAGTGCAGAGGTCACTCACCTTCTTTGCCGACGTGAGTGCCAGCAAAAGAGCAGTTCTTATGGACAAAAACTTAATTGACACCTCCTCTAAGGGTTCAAAGGGGGCTTTGGTTAAAGCGCCCAGAACTAGTGCCAGATCCCCCTGAGGTGTGATGTCACGCTTCAAGGGTCTAAGGCGTCTAACGCCCCTCAGGAAACGTTTAATCAGAGAATGATTGAATAACGTCCTGCCACCAAAACCCTCGTGACATGATGAAATGACCGCCGCGTACACTTTTATCGTGCTAAAAACTAGCTTTCTCTCCAACAGCAGTTGCAGAAAAGCCAGGACAGAGCCAATGTCACATGCTGTGGCCTCGATGCCTCTGTCCCCGCACCACCGCTGAAAAGCTGCCCACTAGACGCATAAAGCGTAGTTGTGGGCGGGGTACGGGCGTCCTGAATCGTCCGAACCCCGGCTGGGGTGAGGCCTAAGTTGTTAGGCGGCGCCGCTCAGCTTCCAGGCCCAAAGGCGTTGGCCTATTTCTGGGAAATGCCTGATCGCCCCTCCCGCTTGGAGGAGAGCATCCTCCCTCCATGGCAGCTGCAGGGGGCTGTCCACTACCAGCTGCTGCAGGTCTGGGGACCAGGGTGCATATTTGCACTCTGGAGCCACCAGGATGAGAGACAGTTTCTCCTCCCGGACTCGTTCTAGCTCTCTTGGAATGAGAGGGACTGGTGGAAAAGCGTAAAGCTTCTTTTCTGACCACCGTCTGAGCGCAAAAACGTCCACTCCCAGAGGGGGGTCGTCTTTTGGGTTCAGTGAGCACCAGAGTGTACACTTCCTGTTGCTTCGGGCTGCAAAAAGGTCTATTTCTGCACGACCGAATCTGGCCCAAAACTGATTTATTAAGTCCGAGTAGAGAGACCAGTCTCCCTGACGTGGTCCCCCTCTCGACATGATATCTGCTCCCACGTTCAGCACTCCTGGGATGTACACTGCTCTCAGAGAGAGCAGGTTCTGCTGGGCCCACAGGAGTAGCCGCCTGGCCACGCGCAGCAGCTGAGCTGAGCGAGACCCGCCCTGGCGATTGATGTACGCTGCTGCCACCTGGTTGTCGGTGTGCACCAGTACATGTTGCTGCTGAACTAACAGAATAAAATGTTGCAAAACCTTCTGGACTGTCATCAGCTCCAGAATGTTTATGTGGAGGTGGGTGTGGCTTGGCCACTTTCCTCCCACCGATTGGGAGAGGCACGTCCCTCTCCCATCCCATCAGAGACGCGTCTGTGGAAAACTGGGATGTGAGACGTAGGTGTGATCATGGAGACACCCTCCCTCAGGATGTGGGTGTTTCCCCAGAAACGCAGGTCTGGCCCCACGGATGGGGGAACCAGCACCATCCTGCGTTTTTGGTGCACTGGGTCCACGCGCAGGTTGGTAAACCAACGCTGGGCCGTTCTCCTGTGTAATAAACCCAGATTTAATACCACATGAGCGGCTGCCATCAGGCCCAGAAGGCGCATCACTGCTGCCGCCGTCACCACCTTCCCTGGTTGGACGCGCTTCAGCTGTGCTGTCAGATTGGCTGCCCTCTGCTCTGACAGGCGTGCTCTCATCGAGCGTGAATCCAGTTCTACCCCCAGGTAAACAATGGACTGTGCTGGGATTACTGAACTTTTCATCCAGTTTACAGCAAATCCCAGGTCCAGCAGGTGTTCTGCTAGTACCCTGGTCTGGACTACTGCTTCCTCTTGCGACCTGCTTTAAAAATAAGTGGGTCGTCTAGATAAGACAGGATCCACCTCCCTGCTGAGGGAAGTGGGCGTATCGCTGCTTCCACACACTTTGAAAAAGTTCTGGGAGCTAACCAGTAGCCGAAAACGAGCCTTTTGAACTCAAACTGGTTCCCCTGGAAGGAAAAACCTCAGGTATTTCCTGTGTTGTGGGATGATACTCACGTGCCAGTAAGCATCCTTCAGATCGAGGGATGTGAACCAGTCTCCCTTGTGCACATTCCTCAGCAGCTGTTTTATGGTGAGCATGTGAAAAACTTCTCACCCAAAATCGATCTGTTGAAAATCGACAGATCTAAAACTGGTCTCGCCCCTCCTTTTCTTGGGCACGAGAAAAAATCGAGAATAGAACCCTTTGTTCTGATCTCCTTCTGCCACCTTGGAAATCGCTCCCTTCGACAGCATTTCTTGAATTTCTGACAGTAGGGAGTTTTGATTTTTGTCTGACAATACTGTTTCCAGTATTCCCTTGAAAGGTGGGGGTTTTGCAGCAAACTGGAGTGCATAACCCTTTCTTATGATTTTTGACAGCCACCTGTCTAAACTGCATTTTTGCTGCCACTGCTGGTATCTTCTGCCCAGTGGCAGCGCGAGAGCTTGCTGTCTCGAGCGCATCATGTGGGTCAGCCAGTCGCTGGGGCCCTCCTTCCGTTACCACGGTAACCCACGGGGGCCCAGCCCAAAAAGGGGCAGCCCGATGTGCTAGGGGCGTGACGCGACGTTGCGTCTGACGTCGACGCGCTTGCTGACCCGGGGAGCGCTCGCTCTGGTGAAGCGGTGCTCCCGTTGAGCGCCGTGCGTCTTTTGGCGGGCGGTGTTTGGCTAAGTTGAGTGGCTTTTCTTTTCTTACCTCGATCGGAGCTTTGCAGAGAGGTGGCGCCACTCATGTACGTGGAACGCCAGTTAAACGTTTGATGAGGCGGAGCCCCGGCAGCCTGAGCGTGGACCGGGCTCGCGTCACGTGACACTAAGCAGCGCGCTGTGGGATTGACCCCGCGTCGACTGCGTGGCACGAGGTGCAACCAACATGGCGTCAAACATGGCGTCTGGTTGTTTAGCTAGCTTTTGTGACCCTTGCCGGGCAGCCTCGTGGTTGCACCGGCGTCATTTATTTTTAGCAGCGGACGGGTTTCATTACCCGGTTCAGAGTTAAAAATAACGAGTTCACCAAACATGAAGCATTGTTTAGCTAGCTTCTTTTGTGACCCTTGCCGGGCAGCCTCGTGGCTGCACGGCGTCATTTAATTTTAGCAGCGGACGGGTTTCATTACCCGGTTCAGAGTTAAAATTAACGAGTTCACCAAACATGAAACATTTATTAATTGTTACCTTGTTTGAGCTATCTTACTCGAGGTTAGCTTTTGTGTGGTGGGAAGCATGTGTAGTCGTGCGGCTGAGGGGTTATACGGCCCGACAGACAAGCCCGAAACATGAGAGAAAAACGTTATTCAAAACATTTCGCTCTTTATTGATATTACACACTTCCCGC
>JBBPBX010071342.1:0-18348 GCA_038048925.1 Garcialebias charrua | reverse complement strand
GTATTAAAGGACAATTGAGGAGGACTTGAAAGACAAAGACGTGGAAATCAAAAATCCTATTTTGAATGCCATTGAGAGTTTGCTGATAAGCGAATGCTAAAACCTGATAGATGTTAATATGTGTCTTGTGTCTTTTGAAAATGTCATGCCACCAGAAGTAATCTAATGTAAAACAGCAGGCTGAAGGACATGCATGTATGTCGTCTTTAAAACCCTTCCACAGCTTTCCAGGCTGCGGCATGTCCATATTTGTCCATAGCATTGTGCTTGCTTGACCTAGCCACTGTATACCTGCGTGTCATTGAGTCCAGACAGATGCAGTGTGTCCTCATCCTCTCACGGGAGGCGTGGCCCTGTGTCTGTTCAACCCCATGACATCACCCTCTAGCAAATCATTGGGACATGTTGTCCTACAGATGTTCTTTCAATATAGAAAGGGAGTTCAGGTTGCTATGGAGACTGTGGGAAATGTTACACATTAGCTTACAAATCAGCGGTAGGTTTGCATACAGAATGTTTCGCATTGATGTTTTCCTGGGTTTCTTGTGTTTTCTTTGGTGTTTGGTCAGTTGAGGATGTTCAGTTGAGATCTGTTGTGTTCTTTAGCCATTAGCTACAAGTTCTCTATGGAGCTTGTTTCCAGCTTCTCAGATTGTTTGTATCCCATTAGTAACCAGCACACCTGTAATCCCTCTTGGAACATGCTCTCAATGATTTTCCCCCCTTTTGATTTTTTATTTGATTTTTTATTTTTTTGTCTGGTCAGCTAATTCAGATTCAGATTCAGTTTATTATCGCCATTGTCAATGAACAGGATTCACAGACTAGGAATTTGCTTCGGCATAACGGTGCATAAAATATAAAAACATAAGACACAAAAAACATAAACCATAAAACATCAATACAATCAATACAATATTCAGTGAACAAAAACTACTAAGAAACAGCAATGTTTATGCATTTTGCATATGCCATAGTTTTGTTATTAAAAGTTGAGCTGAACCCCTGAAAACAGCCTTGTTCTGGCTTGCATTTGGATCCGGCCATGACTCGGCATCCACCAAACCTGACAGTTATTGAGGAATTTTTTTTTTCTTGGCTCATTATCGTAGTTTAAGTATTGTTGTCAGAAATGCTAACTTTGTTAGAATGAAATATAGTAATGTAATAAATGAATATTCTTGCAATATTTTGTGCCATCTGCACAGAACTGAAACTCATCCTCTGTGTGACAAATTGAGGATAAATTATATTACCATATACTTGAGTACCAATCTCCTGAAAATTCTCTAACCTTATTTTAATGTAGGTGATTCACCACCATAAAACAAATACAAGAACATTATAACTTATTAATGTATATTATTTATTGTTGTGTTGTTAGTTTATGATACACATAGTCCCCATTTATTGTTGACATCACTGCTAATGAAATGTACAAACTGGAAAATACTGATGCTATATTTTATATAAAAGACATATGATGACGGACATAAACGAGGAACGTTGCTGTTTTGAGCAAGGGAACCATATTACTCACAGGCAGCGGCATAATAAAAAGTCAAGCAGAGGAAACAAAGCCCGATAATGATGGAGGAATGGAATGTGAGAGCTGGTCAACATGCCAGACTCAGCGGGAGATTAGATCACATCACTGGGAGCATGGTTAATGAGCGTCCAACTCTCTCGCACATTCACTGGTAGACACACAGGGTCCACAACTGAGGATATCTAAATGGTTCAATCAAAGCTAATGTCGAAGTGCAAACACAGCTTTTCTACACTAGTGTAGACACACAAACTAATGTGCAAACCTGAAGGCATATAACAAAGTTTGCAAAGAAAGTTTTACTGGTGACGTCCGAACCAAACAACAATGTGTTTGTGGGTTTGAGAAGAGCTTGTGGGTTTCTGTGATCCGAGACTGACGACATGAACTGACACAGAGATATACCATCAGTGCTGGGCAGCGCTAATCCAAAGATTAGTTCCGCTATTTCTAAAGCACTTATTAATTTATTTAGGTCTGCAATTTCAAAAGCGCTTATGTATTAGCAAAGCTAGCGGAAGCTAAATGCTAACGCGCTAACGTGCAAATGGCGAACTACTTTTTTAAATCCAGCAGATTTGACCATTTCGTGAAACGGTTAAGCTCAGAAAAACCTTGTGCTATAAAGTCAGCTAAGAAATATATTTTTTCTCAGCAAAGAAATAATTGTTTTTACCGTGTTTTGTTGTAAAGTCCTTTGCTTCTGTGGCCGTCGCCATTTTGAACAGGGCAAATGAGGCGCTGACGCGTCGCGTAGGCCGCTGAGAAACATCCATAAGTTCACCCTCCATGTTAAAAACTCTTCGTCTGACTCTTCGAAAACAAGCAATAAGGCTGCAGAGTAACACACTGGCTGCTAACTGCTATAGAGAGAGCGTTCTCTCTAGCCAAGAGACTGAGGGGGACGCTTTTTTGTCACGGACTACATCCGGCGCTGACAGGATATGGTCTGTGAGCAGTCGTCCGGTTGATTTAAGAGCCCGTAAATAAGTTTTTTCGTTTTTACAGATAGATAGTTAGTTATTAGCGGTACTGCATTTTAAATAAAAAATAGCGCAAATCTGCTTATGAATTATAAAAGTTAGTCAATCCGCTGTAACGCTGACAAATTGTTTAGGTCCGCTATAAGCAGATTAGCGCTTTAGCGCTCCCTAACGGTCTGGCGCCCACCTTTGTATACCATCAACTGTGCTGAGGGTGTGTATGTGAGGTATACTGCCCTAAAGTTGGGTATTAGAAGTGTGTGTATGAGCTGAAGAGTTAGTATCACTCATAACTCATCACACACTTCCTCTGACTCACACACATAACACATATATTACACAAATACATCAGGGACAGTGACAGCAAAGGCAAGATGACAGCAAGGAGACTGACGGGACATGTGAAACTTATTATTTCCATATTCCCTTTCTCCTTCCTTCATCTACATTTCTTTCTGCCTCACATGTATCGTAACCCCTCTGTTAATGCCTTCTTATTGTGTAGATAAGATCTATTTTGTGTTAGTTGGTGTCTTTCATTCAGCTAATGGCAGAAGGAATAAAAACCTAACAAGAGTGAATTAAAACACTGTTGAAGAACAGCTTTGTTTTAGTATTACAGTGGTGGGATGTAACTAAGTACAAGTTCTTTATTACTGTACTTAAGTACATTTTTCATGTATCTGTACTTTATCCTGATGCATGTTCAATAATGCAGAAATTTAAAAAAAGTTAAGTCTGGTCCTCTGGACATTCAAAAAACAAAACAAAAAAATTTGTAGAAACGTTTTGTCTTTCATCCGAAAGACTTCCTCAGTCTGAGGTGCTGTATTCAGCTCAGTCTTATAAATAGCACCTTCTCATAGTGCATCAAACAGTTTGCTGCTGACAGCCAAAACTAGCTGCTCACATGCTCAAGGAGGACCATCAGCCTAACGATGGATCATGGTTGTTTGCTATTCACAGGGGGCTGAGTGATACTAGCAATAAAAGCATTGTAAGAAGGGGACAGTTGAACACGGAGGCCTGCGTCCCTATTTAATGATGGATGTCATCATTAAACAGGGGTGTAGGACAGACAACTTTTACTTAAATGTGTTTTTACTGCAGTTAAAATGCCACATTGGTTTTCTTTGTGTTAAATAAAAACTTTCAAATACTATATAATCATTCCTCTTTCTTATTTTTGATTAATGGCATTTAACTCTGCATGTCATCCCTGAAATTCAGACGCACAGAATCCCAAGTCCAAGTGTGAACGGTGTCACAGAGTAAACACAATAAAAACATGTATTATCTGCAGCATTGTTCATGAAAATGGCTCAACACTATTTACTCAAGTAAAAATGTTAATGTGGTACTTCTACTTTTACTAGAGTACATGTTTGTTTATTTGTTCTTTTACTTAAGTACAGTGTTTGAGTACTTTCTCCACCACTGGTATTGTAGAACTGTAGAAATGCAGAAATGGTGAAAACATGGTGACTGTCTTCATTCCCCTCCAAAATTCTGTTACACCAGGGAGTCAGTGTGAGCTGTGCGAACAGTCCTGGGGGTCGGACCTCTTGAGCAATGAGCTCCAGCGAGCCGGAGGCTAACCCCCTGCAGCCTGCGATTGACCAACGATGGCAGGACAAAAATAATAATAAAAAATAAAAGCACATACATATTTGAGAATAAACTTGTTACTTCACAAATGCTGTTTCTTTTAAACCTCAGAATGTTTTTGCTGGTGTGCGCCCCCAGAAATGAAGTGTGCAGACCCATTGGACATCTGGTAATTTGATTAAAAAAATAAAAATAATAATCTACTTGTGTTATTTAACAACTTTGGCTGAAATGTGAAGGTTTCCATATTATTTTTCAGTCAAAACCATAAATGTCAACTCTGACATGTTCACAAGAGGAAAACACACCAAATGCTAAGGCCATTTTGTTTTGCTAGTATTTTATACGTTTCTGAAACTGCACATAAATTACTCGTTCAGCATTACTTTAACAAGAGGTCCCCGCTGGTTCTTCAAGTCTTCTGCATAGAACATGCAGGACATCTGATTTGACCTTTTTGAGACAACACTGCACATGCAGATGGTTGATTTTCTTATAATATGTTTCATTACGGGTTAGTATCACTCGGTTTGAACTTCTTACTCCGGATACAAACATACTGTATGTTGCTTCCCATCTTGTTAGTTTGTTTCATTCAGGACAGTTTGCTTTCACAGATGAGATTTTTATACATGTCACATGCATTAATTGTAACTTTTGAAGTGCACGCTGATAAGACATCAAGTGGTCAATAATTAAGTGGCCTGTTTTGCTCTTATACATGATGTAGTTTACTGTAATTTTTCAGTTGCTGCAACAAATTGTACCAATGGACAGTGTTTTATCTGTCTATAGAGTCGTTCAAAGACTAGTTACAGGTAGTCCCTGACTTACGACGGAGTTCCGTTCTTACGCTCCGTCGTAACTCGAGTTTCGACGTAACTCGAAACATACATCCAAACTGCACCTTATACGTACAGTACTGTATTTTACCAAACACTTAGCCTATCCTAACACAGTACCCTACATAATTATCAAAAAACACATACATTTCAGAGCCATAATGAAGGGAAAAAAGAGTTAATTTCCTACTGGTGTGCTGTGGTGAAGCAGTTCCTCCGTCCCTCCTCATTAATAACATTTAAACACAAAAAAAACGATTTTTTATTTTATTTTTATTTTATATTTTTATTAAATTATTAAATATGATACGTTCGTAGGTCCGGATTGCCGTAGGTCGCAGGCGTCGTAGGTCGGGGGTTACCTGTATTGGCAAAAAATTGGAAAAATCCATAAACAGATTGCACCTTTATTTAGGTCGCATCTATTATGCGTCACCACTACGCGACGCGTCAGCGCCTCATTTGCCCTGCTGAAAATGGCGGCCACAGAAGCGAGCGAGCACGGAAGGACTTTACAAGATTAACATGGTAAAAACAATTATTTGTTTGCTAAAAATTATAGCTGACATTATAACACAAGGGTTTCTGAGCTTAACCATTCCTTAATAAATTTACGAAATGGTCAAATCTGCTGGATTTAAATTGTTTCGGTTTGACGTCTTCCAAACGGTCGCGTGCACGGCGAAAATAAATTATAAATAAATTGAATTTTATCTCAAATGTCTCATACAGGTCACAGTTTGTAAATGAAACCCAAATAATTACTTTCTGTAAGCTGAAAGAAAATCCGCCGAGTGGTTTATGAGCTATTTAGACAAATAGGAGCAGGAAAATAACCTGAAGCTAACGCGACACGTTTACGTCTATAAAACAACAAATTTTATCTCAAATGTCTCATACAGGCCACAGTTTGTAAATGAAACCCAAATAATTACATTATGTAAGTTTGAAAAAAATCTGTCCTGTGGATCACGAGTTGTTTATCTAAATAGTATCCGTTTAGGTAGCTACCGCTAACAACAAACAACATGCTAAAATATTGATTTTTTTATCTCAAACATCTCATAAAGCTAGTCACTTGTAAATGTCCATACAGTGATTACTTTCTGTAAGTTTGATAAAAATCTGTCCTGTGGTTCTTGACTTATCTTGCTAACAAACAAAGCTAACAGTAGTTACCTCCAGAGCAGGAGGCTGGGCAGCGACAGAGTAAGTCCGACCAGAGGTGGCTTTCTTCGGACACATGAGGTGGGAACGGTCGGTGGGTGTACCCTAGCGGCCGAAAGTGGTACTGCACCATTTTTTGCCAAAATGAAAAACGGTCATATCTGAGCCAAAAATTAGTCTAAAAATATGGGGAAAAAATCCATAAACTGGTCTCACCTCTCTATAGGTCGCAGGGCATGCAAATTAGGCAAAAAACTGCGACCTATAGTCTGGAAAATACGGTACTATACAAACTACCTTGGAACAGCTAAACAAGTGTTTGTAAGTCTTTCTTTAGTCAAAGGCCTTAAGTTTTTTTTGTCCACTTCCCACTGAGACTCCCAGAGGTGAACACTGTGTAAAGTAAAGTGCATTATGGGAACGGTGAAGTTACTTTACTAAGGACTTTTGAGTTGACGTGTGGGTAAAGTGATGAATAAGGCAAAAAGGTAGAAGCACATAAATGTCACAGCAGCACGAGCCCCGCGTTATCTTGCTTTATTCACAAACGAGTGAACAAAGCAATTCTTCCAGTCGTCCACTGACCTGCACAGTCCAGCGACACTAAAAATGTGCACACAAACTCGTAAAAAAACACACTTTGTGTCTTTGTACTTGCTGATTCGGTAAAAGCACAGACCAGCTTAACATTTTCTTGTGAACGCTCTAGTCAGCACCAAAAACCTGCTTCAATACTAGAGTTAAAACAAAGTTTAGACTAGTTCTGATGTTCTTTAAATAGTAAAATCAAACTTTTTCTTTTTTTTTCTGCGTTTTAGAAGATATTCTCTCTCCTCGCTGTTGTTAATGTTCTCCAAGTTTGTAGCTTTGTTGCTACGTTTGCACACACACCAACAAATGCATCCTCTGATTGCTCTGTACAGACAGCTGAATGTGAGAGTTGGAATTCTGCGGGGTTTGAGATAGCAAGTTACCGTATGTATGTGATGTCCGTGCATATGCCTGTCTTTCATGTTGTTAATTGTAGCCATGTGTGTTCAGGGCCACGAGCTACAAAAACTGTGTTTCCTACTGAGCTTGAAGGGAAAGTGTAGGTGGTGTGTGTGCTTGCTTTGTTTTGCCTTTCATCTGAGAAATTCATACAGACACAAACACCTCAAGGCAAAACATATCCCTCTTGTTTGCTGTCATCAATGAATACTTTTCCATATTTAATAAAAAAAAAAAGAAGGTAAGCAAGCAGGAAGGTTATAATGTGTCCATCCATTTAGGAAAACCCCTCTCGAAGCTTGCCGCTTGTGAAATGTTGTGTAAGAAATGAAATACCCTCAGCAAAGTTGCACAAAAAGAGCCATTGTACTCATACAGTATCAGTGTTGCAGAATATATAAAACACATGGCAAGAGATGCTATCACAAGCTAAGTTTAGTATGAAATGATAAGAGAGTGATGCCGGGGTGTCAGTGTAGTTTTAAAAAAAGACGCAGGCAGTCACAGCAGGAGCAGCGTGAATGATCACAGAGGAAAAGACAAGCTTGTCAGATTATATAAAACGAGTCAGCTGACACAGATCAGCTGAGGGTGTTGTGCATGAACTAGTGCGCTGCTTCAGAGCTTCACTCCTCTCATCTTCTCACTGCATTTTTTTTTTTACAAGGTTACAGATTTATACCACACTCTCCTGCACCGATAAGTCCAACTTTTTTTATTTTATTTTTGTGCCACTTCAAAAACTGTGTTTGTGACAGACTGTTTTAAATTATGGGAACAAAATAAGTTTATCTTGAAATCTTCATGAAGACTTGACATTTTCCATTTTAAATCTGAAAGAACACTAATGAGACCAAGCAGCTGAGCTGTTGATTAGGTCCTTTATACACCTGCGGGAACATCTGGAGCAGTGGTCACCAACCTTTTTGAAACTGAGAGCTACTTCGTGGGTACGGAGTCATACAAAGGGCACCAGTTTGATAAACTTTTCGGAAATAACAAAGCGTAAATTGAAAAAAATGTATAATAAACATATTTTTAAGAACATATTTTTAAGATAGACATTTTAAAATATATATAAATACAAAAAAAGAACAACAACTGAATAAAATTTTTTAATGCAGCTTAGTAGTGAGTTGTGCTATTTTTAGAACAGGTCCGAGGGCACCTCAAATGGTCCTTGGGGGCACCCGGGTGCCCGCGGGCACCATGTTGGTGACCCCTGATCTGGAGTATCTGTGAACATCTGTCCATTTAACTTGTTGACTTGGGTCTGTTGGTGAGAGGGATTTCTCTCATTGGTTGTTCAGCAAAGTGAACATACTTTTTTTTAATCATTAATGCGATGTTGCTGTGCCTTTTCTCTGTTTAGACAATCTGTATGATGTCTTATTTTAATTTTTTTACTGAATTGCTGGTTTTTGAGTAGAACGGTGTGAGAACATATCAAACAGACACCCGCTTTGAATGTTTTCATCCATTAAATGGACGTTATCAGTTATTATCATCCCCATACGTTTCCTCCAAACGGTCCCTCCGTTACCTCCTAGCAGACTCAGTATGTTGTTATCACAGATTTATAAGGTTATGGTTAGGGTTAGGGTTATATCTGAACATAATTATAGTATTTTAAATATTACTGTACAGTACTGTTAGTCTGCTTTTAGGCCCAGACCTCCCTTGCAAAAAAGATATGGGATCTCAATGGGATTTGCCTGGTTAAATAAAGGTTAATAAAAAATGTGAATTGATCAGAATTTTGCTCATATCAAACATACAAACTTTGTCCAAACCTTATTTTTTTGATAATATTTGTTGTTATACTGTAATATTAAAGTGTGTGCCGCCGCTGTGGCGCAGAGAGATAAGCGGGCGGCACATATGCTTGAGGCTTTCGCCTCTCCACAGGCGTCGCGGGTTCACGTCCCGGACCCGACGAGCTCCCTTCTGTGGTGTCTCCCCCTCTCTCCACCGTTTCGCCCTCTCCAATAAAGGCCACTAGTGCCCAGAAAATGTAAAAAAATAATAAAATAAAATAAATAATATTAAAGTGTATAAATAGTTTAAATAAAGACTGAAAACCCTGATGCATGCTCAATAATCCCGGTAGAAAAATCTAAAAAAAAAAGCTAAGTCTGGTACTCTGGACATTCAAAAAACAAAACAAAAAAGTAGAAACGTTTCGTTTTTCGGACGAAAGACGAAACGTTTCTACTTTTTTGTTTTTTGCTATGGAATGGAATTCCTGAACGGAGTCGTGTCTCATTAAATCCAGAGTAATAAGACCCGCCTCACATTCAGGAAATCCATTTCATAGTTTGCAGCCAGCTACAACGTGAGGACTAAGTGAGCCGCACTGTGGTTAACAGCTAGCCAACTTTGCATCGTAACATGTCCGCTGTGTGGAAGTATTTTACACTAAACACTGCAAGACAGCAGCCATAGCGCCACATTAAACCGCAGTCAAGTTAGTTTTACGTTGGACATTCGAGCTCCAAAGCTTCAGCGGGATGCTACTCTCACAGAAACGAAACAGGGAGACCGACCCCGGCCAGTCGCGTCCAATCTGACCCGCTCTGTTTGCTCATCTCGGAGGAGGCGGGCAGGCTGAGAGCGGCTGACCGAAATCAGGCTGCCCGCCCCAGACTGAACAAGAAAAACACACCGCTGAAGGCCGGAGCTCGAATGTTTACCGAGAAGTTGCTAAACTTCATCGTAATTAATGATCAATAGCTTTCAGCTGTAGAAAACAAAGGATTTTGCAGCTTGATACCTGCAGCCAAGATATAGTTTACCCTTCATGAGATGTTTATCAGTACAACAGTAGACAATCATAAAAAAAGCATATGAATTGAAGATTACAAGAAAATTGTTTAAAAACAACCTGTAACATAAACAGCTACATTATAAAGCAATGTAAAATACTAAAAACAGGAACATGTCTTGTTGGTTTATACCATGAACTTAGCAGATGTAAAGCTATTTAATATTTTATTTAATTAATTTACTCATTCGTTTAAAAGAGACAAAATAAAACAAATTCACCAAAAAGAAAACACTTTGATGAAATGAATGAAAAGAGTGCAGAAGAAAAAAATTCTTATGTCACCCCATTATTTAAAATAATATATAAAATAACTTTAAACAAACATGCACTTAAATTAATCACTTCAATATCCACTTTAAAGCTAGGAATTAAAAAAAAAAAAGTTTTGTGTTAGCAGAATTTAATTGTAACTTTGAAACTTATCCAACATTAATAAAACTTACCTCAAGTTGCCTTTTTGGACATACATACATGTATTTGTACAAATTGTACTTGAGAGGAGATTATTACAGCCTCATATAAAATCAATGATGATGATGATATCGGAACAGGATCAGTATTGACCTATATCCAGATTTAGGTATCGGGATCGGATCTGAAGTATATAAAAAAGGTGGATCGCTGCATCCCTAGTATCAATCTGATACTTGCATTATTTTGCAAATTAAAGACCATAAATACACACGTTCCTAAAATCAATTGAATCGTATGCATGATGCCTCAATTGGGCTTTATTGTGATTAAAAAGTCTTCTTTGTGTCCTTGAACTGTTATTTATTATTATTATTATTATCAACAAAGGGAGTAGATGATGGAGAAACTTTTTTAAACAACTGGGAAAGCTCTGTTTTAGTTAAGCTGTGTTGGGAAGGCATGACTGTAGCTTCAATAGATAAAAAAAACGTTTTTTTCACCATAGTCCTAGGCTGGTCATCCAGAGCAATAAACTCAGTCACTCATTCAATAATATTATTTTGTTTTTGAAATATAATATATATATAAACAATCATTTCAAAGGCCTCCGGTTGATGCAACACACAAGCGGAGAGACAACACAAACATTATTCTGAAGCTTAGCATTAGTATTAGCATTAGCTTATGGTCCTGTTGCTGTTTGGCAATTTTAAAATACTTCCATACCGCAGACACGTTGACACTTTCCATCACAACAGCTGCCGTACATGAGTGTCTGCATGCTGCTCAACAGTTATACTGCAGCACAGCTGACGTTAAACCGTGGACAAGTCAGCAGCATCCATAAATAAAAGGACTTTCATTAATAAATGTTAAAGTGGAATTGGGAATTCTCATAGTTTACTGCATGTATTCAGTGTAGTGTATACGTGTTTAAGTTTAACGTTTATGTCATTAGTGATACAAAGATAAGCATTAGTTATGCTTTAGAATACAGTGCAATAAATATAAGCTTGTTTTTGACACTTCCTAAACAATCCTACTACCTCCAACGACTTTTGTAATAGGTATGGCATTGTCACTAAGAAATTCTCATTTAAAGGCAACAGATGCTGGTCTTTCCTGTAGGCTTATGGTGTCTGACATTTTCACAAGATGTTCTACTGGCATCAGCACCCTCATGCACCAACCATGGCTGCACATGATGCTGTTGGAATGACGTATTTATTCATTCTTTCTTATAACAGGCGCGGGCCCGCCCGCGGTACCGTTTCAGCCGAACCTGCAGGTGTTAGATCAAAAAAAGATCGTGATTTCCCAAATATGGCAGCTTTGGAAGTTTTTACGCTTTAAAAGTGTTCCATAGGCTGTCTGCTTTTGATTGACACCAATTTTGACCAACTGGGTGAAACTTTTCAGTCTTTACAGCCAATCAAATGTCACAGACCCAACAAGCTAACTTCCACCCTCCCCCTGTTCTCGCCCACGTGGGTCTTGGCCAATCAAATGAGAGCTAATTTTGACATCACTATCTTGTAGCCAATAAAATTGCCTTTCCATAGACATGTGACATGACATGCTTTGACCTACTTCAAAGGGCTCAAATTCACTGCGAGACGATGACCAGCAGCTGCGCTCCTCCTGCGTCAAACCGTAAGTGCGTGTTTGTTGACGTTTACGCGTCGTTTTTCTGACTTTGATCAATCTTTAGCCATGGACAAATGCCATGGAAACATGAAATAAAAGCTTTTATAGCTTGATTTTCAAGGAAAAAGTGAATGATCTGTCACGAAGCTCTCTTGTCCCTTTGTGTGTGCGCCTGTGTGTGTGGCGAGGCAGGGGTGCGGGGGGTGCGGGGGGTGTCTGGAGACCAGCAGGAGACCCCTGTGGTGTCATTGTTCCTTTGTGAGGGTAATGTGTGTTATCTGAGGCTTATCTTTGGCTGTTGGGACTGCAGCAGTCCCTCTGGGGTGAGAGGAGTTACAGTATACAGGTAGTCCCCGAGCTACGAGCGGCCTGCTGTCATGTTACTGTATTTCTATCAGCTTGAGAGTAAATATATGAATGTAACAGATGTAAGCTTTGAATAGACAGTCATCCTGAACTATGTTGAAGTATAGAAAAGTATTCAGACATTTCAAGTTTGCATAATACAGGTGTTACACAGCATGGCAGTTTTGGGCATGTACTGGATTTACAGAATTCCGCCTGGACCTGCACATACAAAAACAGGCACAGAATCCTCAATTTTTATGCTATTGACTTCAAATTTGAAACTGTATTAGTAAATACTTCTGTCTTTGGGCTCATATGAAATTCAAATCACTATCTTGTTGTATCAGTGTGCAGGTGCTTGACACATATAAATATTTTCAGGCGAAGCAAGAAAAACGCTTTATTTCTGTGTGCTCTCACTTCAATGAATACAAAATAATAACAGATACAACAAATATGACTGCTGAAACAAAAAATTCAAAGTGTTATCTTTACAAAGACACCATCCAATTGTTTGTAGTCCATAGGGTTCAAGAACAGCTTCTAATTTAAATTGGGTATGTCTTTTTTAGGCGTTTTTCGGAAATTTGAGGTGAATGCTAAGAGACTGAAACAGTTAGTTTTTTGGTTACTTTACAACATTCTTTAACTTGTAGCTGCCTTTCACATCTGTGAGCTGCCAGATCAAATTATTTCTCCTATAGATCAGTGAGTTTAATAAGACGTCCACCTCTACGCAAACATCAGAATCACTATAGATTCAATTCACGAGCTTCTTTAGAACTTCTTCTCTTTTTTAATTGGTTAGATAAGTAATAAGATAAGGTGATAACCACCCTTTTCTTAATTACATTCTCCTTTTGTTTTACTTTTCCCCTTTCTTAAAGTTTCGCTTGTCTTTTTTTAGCTTGCAGATCACAGTTTCAATAGTGCTACTATGGTAACAGCAGGGGAGTGGGTGTTAGCGGCTAATCCTGTTTGGGTGTCATGGTGACATTGCTATGGCACCCAGCAGAAGAGCTACACCAGCTTCCTTCCCTTTAATCATATTTCATCAGTGAGGATTTGGTAGGTTAGAGGGTAAGATGCTGGATTTTGTCACAAAAAGGGATTTGATTTAAACTTGTCATAGTTCAGTGTTACAGTGCACATAATTTCTTAATTGCAGCTGAGGGACATGAACTCTTAACTATAAGAAAACAAAAGAGTCATTTATAATTCTTTGCTAATGTTTTATTGTTTACAAATTACCTTTTCAACTGCACATTCATTCATACCGGTTAGGGGAGTATTGCGTCTGTGCCATTAAGGACACATTTCAAGGATGTCATCACATTCACACCTTTGTTTTTCCTCTTTTCATTGACTCTTACATAGAGACGCTATTGTCAGCATTTTCCTTCTGTATCTCTGTTTCCACTGTGTTGTTCTGGTCTCGCTCCAGTGGACATTAACCAGAGTTGGGGGGGAAATGATGGAGCAATCCTTAACAAACCCTTACATTCACAGACATGGCTTTCTCAGCCCTCTGTGGCAAGATAGAGCCGTGTGTTTGGTTCTGATAGGACCAATTCACCATGGACCGACTGTGAGGGAGATGCACAAAGAGAGAGAGGGAGTAAGGCTGATGTTTTCTTTCATTTCCTGTCTAGAAGAGACCTGCTCTCAACATGCAGTGTGCAAGTAATTCACTTTCACCAGCAGTAAATTAATATTTTATGGGGATTTTAGTGAACCAGTGCTGCTGTGTTTCTCATGTTTTACGCTTGCTAAAGTAAATGTCTGCTTCTAGTTTAATTTTCTCATTTGTCTTTTTGAGTCCTTTTTGCCCTTTACTCTTGCCCTCACCAATTATCACCATGGCTGCGTTCCATTTTCTATGCAATCAGTGATTATCATCCTGTTGAACTTTTGTTCTTTCCCCTTTTTTACATCTGTCTTTCTCTGTTGCTTCTCTATTCAACCATGTGCATGTCAGAAATTAGTCTTAGTCTTCTTCTTTTTCTTTTGGTTGTTGCCTCTTCAAGGGTCGCCACAGTGAGTCATCCTCCTCCATTACACGCTATTTTCTGTCCTCACTCCAACTACCTCCATGTCTGTAAGTCACAAAAAGCTGGTGCTGGTGAACCCAATGGTGCAGGCAAGGAGATACAAACAGGTCATCACCAGTGATCAGAAGACAATGCCTGGACAAGGACTAACACAGACACAATACTTCAGGAAACACCAATTAGACAAAGTGAAGGCACCTGTGAGTAATCACAGATGTCAAAGAAGGAGACAGAGGATGCAAGACATAAACATGACACATGATGGAGCTAGATACCAAGGAAACACAAACCCTATAAAGATAGAAACAGAGGATCAGGGGAATGCAGACATAAACACAACGCCAGGGACAAAACCACAACTCCTACACTCTAATTGCATCCTCTTTGTATTTTTCCTGGTACTGTAGCTGCATTTCTAACATCCATCTACTAATATTCCCACTGTCCCCCCTCTGGACATTACCCTATGTACTTGTATCCTGCACCTGTGACCTCTACCCCTTGTAGCTTTCGTTAAATCCGCAAAGACCCAAATAAGTTCTTTCTAACCCTCTCTGTACGTCTCCATCAGCATCCTCAAAGCAAAGATGGCATCTGTGCTGCTCTTTCTTGGTATGAAAACATACTGTTGCTCACAGTTACCTTAGTCTAATGCCGGGTACCCACCAAACACGTTTTGGGCAGCGGAAGCGGCCGGTTTACATTGAAAGTCTATGTAGAGATGCGGCGAGGCGCGGAAAATCGTGAAGCGGCGCGTTTTGAGCGTTTCAAGAGGCGCGGCAGCGCGCGGCAGTTCTTCTCGGCGCACGCGACGCGTCCGAAGCAGCCAACGCATCAAGCAGCCAAAGTTCAAATATTTGAAGTTTCGACGCTCGACGCGTCGCAGCAACCAATGGGGAGAGACTCTGCTATGTGATGACACAACGACAACGGGACTTTTTTTTGATTTTCTAAACTTACCCCAACGAGCCTCCATTAAGAAACCAGCCTCCGGTAAGAAACTTGGCATTTTTACAGTTGCCGCTGTCCGTTGGAGCGTACGATCACCCCAAACATAAAAAAAAACGTTTTAATCTCAACAAAGACTTTCGGAGCTGCAGTTCGGCTCGTAGAAAACCCACTCAAGTAGTAACGAGGCTCACGTACAGCTGATTTCATCTGCCCGGTGTACAAAAAAACAAAACAAACCGACCGGAAAAGGAGCCAGACGCTCCTCCCACTGCGCGTCATCAGACGTGTCTTCAATGTGAACAGATTCTGGTGACAAGCGGCCAAAAGGGTGCGGCAAGAGCGTTTTGGCGCATTTTGTGGGAACCCGGCATAAGTCTAGCTTCCACAACGCTCTCCCAGATCTTGCTCATCAATTTAGTTCCCCTTTAGTTGCTACAACTCATCACCCTTGTTAAAATGAGCACCAACAGACTTTATTCATTCCTCTGCTTGTACAGACAGATTACTATACTAAGGCATGTCACGATAAACATTAACTCAATTAATTGCATGATAAATGAATATCATCAACCTCATTTTCATTTATCGACTTTATCATTTCTTCTTGTCGCTCTCTTTCTGAAGGCACTGGATGACAAAAAGCTAACTCCGATGCTCTTCACTGACCTCTCCCTTTCTCTTATATCCTTAAAATCCATTTTAATCATCCAAAATCGTCTTTTTGGATCGTTAAAAGCAGCTGAGCTGAGAAGCTAAGCTACGAGCTAAGCTAACAGGCCGACCTTGGGAAAAAAAAACCTCTGTCTTGTTGAAGCTCCAAAATTCACGGCTGAAACTCGTGCCTTCGTATAAAAAGGTTTTCTCTGCAAAAAGTTGCTTAACATGTGTTTACTGAATTATTTTTTAATTAAAAGCTTTGTGTGACATATCGTATGCTATGCTAAAGAGCTCAAACCACACCAAGCATCTGCCATTTTGAGAACCAAAGAGAGACAGCCCATGTCACGTCAAGGGGCCTCCCTCCCATTTTTCGTAGAGACACGCTGCTCACTCCCTCTCTATCCATCATTTGGTTCAAACTGTCTTATACTGCCATCTGGTGGTTGAAAAAAGGTACTACACACAAAACAAAGTAAACAACCCCGCTCATTCTCAATCAGTTCATCTGGACAGTTTCTTTTTAGCAGAAACGTTTCACCCTCACTCCAGAGGGCTTCCTCTGGTAAAGTAAACAACATTTCTTCTTAAATTTGACAGTAATTACTAATTATTGTCAAATTTCAAACAATATTATAATTTATGGCAATAATTTCTGAGACAATTAATCGCCAAGCAAGTTTGTTATCGTGACAGGCCTAGCCATACTTGATATTTTGTCCTTGGATTGAGGTTGTTGTCTAGATTGACTTAGAACTGTTTCTGTTTTTCTTTAGCTTCATTTCAAGTTAAATTATGGCATTTCTCAGTTTTTGCTTTGTCCTATCAGCACAGCTGACTCTCATTTGTCATTACCCAGAAGTCTCTTAAGGTTTCTTTACTCTTTGTAAGATTATCATCTTACCCTGCTCTCATGACAGTTAGTTCTTCTAAAGTTTTAATATGTCAAATTTTGTTGTTCATGTCAAGTTTTTGTTATGTTTACTTCTGTGCAGTGTGCCTTCTGTAGTCAGAAATTGTTGAAGTTTTCCATCTTCATTACCTCTTGCCCCCATGTTCTCCATTTGGATTTTTCATCTCCTTCCCCACAATGGATTATTGTTTAAAATAAAAACCTGCATGTGCATTAAGCTTTTATTTTACACATGTGCAGCAGAGTTACAAAACACTAACTGCTCCAGTTTTGTCTTTAGACAGGGCTAATAACTTTGCTTTACTGCACTGATTAGGATAAATGGTTGAATAGGATTAAAACTGTATTTTTGACAAACTTTTCCAACCCTTTTTTATTATTATTAATACTGTATAAATGACTATCAGAATACATCTTAACTATTTGTAATCGTACTGTTCTTTTTAACAAACTGCATCTATACCAACGTGTGTTCTTGTCTCACATACAGTGATCACCTTTCAGTGTTCTTATGATCAATCCAAGAGGAAGATCAGTAAACTTGATGCATTTCAGTCATCTGTGTTTTTTTGTCTCTTCAAATTCCTTATTTTTACCTTTGCATGCGTCACTTTTGTGTGTATGTGTGGGGGAAAAAGTGTGTGTGGATAAATAGAGGTGAGTTGCTACTTCAGGATTGTCACGGCGTGTATGTGTGTTTGCAGCATTCCTGCATGGTGAGGCAGCAAAGTCGTGATAAGTCAAACAACACGCAGCCGAACGCAGAGCTGGAGAGGTAGTATGTTACAACTAGACAAAAGGTTAGCTGGAATGGAGAAAGGTGTTAAAAAAAAAAACAACAAGTATATACATTATCTTTCAGTTAGTTTTTTCCTGATTTCTTTTTGTTCCTCAATTTTCAACAGTACAAGTCAGATGTTAACTAACATACATAAACAGGCACATATATATTGTATGCACACCCTTACATGCTGTCTACACAACATGATTTATGCTCCAATGTTCTCTTTTCAAAACCAATTACTCTTTTCTACATTATTCTTACGCCTGTTTCACTCTCCTGTTTATTTTTTCCTTTTATATTTCAACATAACATTGTGTTTAACACTTTTATTATTATTTACCCTGATTTTAGACATTTTTTAATAATTTTCTTTTGGGTTAGGGTTAGGGTTAGGGTTAGGGTTAGGGTTCACGCAGTTTATCTTTAATAAAAGCTAAACTTGTGTTTTTTTGTGTAATAACTTGGACATAATTGATCTCTCTAGTCTGTGGTGGGATATGTTTCACACCTAATAACCCAGAGCAGGAGTAGCTACTGGATTGATAAATTATTTATTATAGAAACAGACAAAAAAAAAAAAAAGAGAAAAAAAAGAGGCTTTTTGATCAGGCAGTCAC
>JBBPBX010071341.1:0-12377 GCA_038048925.1 Garcialebias charrua | reverse complement strand
CATAGCATAACATACCACTTTATTTATAAAGCATTTAAAACAGCAACAAGGCCAACCAAGCACTGTACAGCAGAAACAAACAAGTAAAGGACACATCAAAAAATACATAGACCCAAATGGAAAAAGATAATAACTCAATGGCTAACATTGTATAATACAGACAGGTTAAAAACAAAATCACACAGTGTCCAAAAAAAAAAAAAAGCCAGGGTAAAAAAGGTGAATTTTTAAGCTGGACTTAAAAACAGTGAGAGAGGGAGCCTGCTTGACATGCAGTGGTAACTCATTCCACAGTCTTTGACCTGCAACAGAGAAGACTTTCACCTCTGAGCACGGGTTCCTGGAACCAATAAAAGCACCTGGCCTGCTGACCTCAGAGAGCAATATGGGACATATGGCTGCAGCAGATCAGCGAGATAGGAATGGGCAGAACTGTTCAGAGATTTAAAAATACACAGGAGCATTTTGAACTGAATTTGAAGGTGAACCGGGAGCCAGTGCAGGGAGGCCAAAACTGGAGTAATGTGCTCTCTTTTGACCAGTAGCTTGGTAGAACTTTGATTATTTTTTAAACAGCTGATGTCAAGAAATGAGTCACTACACATCAGTGAAGTGATTCAGCCACGGTGTAGGTGAATTTGATATACTTTGTATTTGGGCTTCACATTATAATGATTATAGCTGTCTATAACACCCATAGTAGACAAACTGATAGACTCAACACACTCAGGTAAGAAAAGATAAGTGCTTTTATTTACAAGGTGAGGGAAACATCAGGCACTGGAAGCATTTGTAGAATACAAATAATGGTGAGTACTTTCCTTGGGAAATATTTTGAGTTGTTGTCACACTGGAGGATTTGTCTTATGGTAATCTGTTGTTTTGGAGGCTTGGAGAAGATGGTGGACCATTTCAGGTGAAATGATGATGGTGGTGGAAGTGGTGAGTAGTTGGTGGTACTGGTGGAGAGTGGCAGGATGGACCCAATCGCTGGTTTGATGATGATTAATTATTGGTTGTTATAGCCGAGACAAGGTTCTGAGGAAAGCGGTCACAAGGGGTGCTGGTTTCAGAGGGTAACTTGGATGCATGAGATCTGACAACCAGGGAGGTGAACCACTGAACCACTTAAGCACTTTGATAACAGTTTATCTGTTTTAAAATGTGCTATATAAAAAAAGATGACTTGACTTGACTTGAGGACTAGAAGAGCACAAGGAGAATGCAGGTTAGTAATCTTATTACAGGATAAGGTTTGCAAGGGCTGGTATATGTACCAGTGCCATCAATCAATCAATCAATCAATCAATCAAACTTTATTTCAGACACATAAAGGTCCATAAAAAACAAATAAAATAATATAATAAAAGACAAATAATTCACTGAGTCACAAATAAATGATGACAAAGGTCCATAAAAAACAAATAAAATAATATAATAAAAGACAAATAATTCACTGAGTCACAAACAAATGATGACGCCAATGGTTCCACAATCTTGAAGAAAATCTCACTGCACTAAAAGCAGGATTTACTAAATTTGCAATTATATTATTGCATGACACAGATAATCTACACATGCATTTATACATAAGATTCCTGAGCACAGCAGCACATGTGGGAACAGCATTATGTACAAACATATGGCTAGCACTGCGCCATCTAGGCACTTTGAGGAGCAGCCTATCAAGTGTTCCAGCGCTGAAATGATTATCCACACAGCCTTAAGTACCAAGGTTCTCAAGAAGGATCAGCTGATGATAATTGGCATTGCACTGCCGCTCAGTAGGCTGCAAGAATGTGGTTAAATGATGAAACACTGGAATCCCCATGGATGAGGTCATCTCATATAGCTGGCATGGCATGGCTCAGGGACAACTGTGAAATACCCAACACGTCAGCCAGCTCCCCCTGAAAGGCTCCCATTCCAAGGAACCCCAGCATGGTAAAGGCTGGTTTATACTTCTTGTCGCACGTCTTTTACCCCCCGTTGAGTGAAAAAAGTTGAACAACTTCCGTCTGCACTCCCGCTGCGATCCCCCGGTGACAGCCGTCCTATACATTGCCCCCAGTCAGCACTGCGAGACGCGGAGGATGCGGAGCGTGTGATTGGTTCAAAGTTTGTGGGTGTTTTTTGTTTGGATGTCAATATATGGTGTATCACACCGCTACACGCTACTCTTCCAGAAGCCGGTTTTTGTTTTTGCTTTGACATGGATAGTTTTGAAGAGAAACTCGCCGAGGCGGTCCGGAGCGGGGATCCTGGCAGGACCAATCCAGTTCCTCCATTATACAGTACCTGTCTTTGCAGTGGCTGGACACATACATTAAACACCGGGGGATGACTACAATCATTACAACAGCCGACATAATGGACTCACAAATCGAGGTAATGGAGCCTATCATTATATTAAATCCGTTTGTCCTGATAAAACATGCAGTGGGAGTGCGCGTGACGTATGCAGTGGGAGGGAAGAGGGAGGGATTACTATAATGTATCCCCCACGTCTTTTACATAAGTATAAACACTCAATGCGGTCGGTGACACACACGCAATTACGTCATCGCTGGTCCGCAGCCGCACGTCTTCCATGAAGTATAAACAAGGCTTAAGGACTACCTATCACCGGCACACTTCTTTTATATGTCTTATGGTACGTCCACACCTAGCAGCGTTTCAACTTCCAAAAAGCTCGTCACGCACGCAAGTGGACGCACTGGACCCACAGTGGTGTCCAGACCAGAACGAGAAGCTTCGGCGGTGTGGCGGCGGGGTGTGTGGGAGGAGCTTACCGGTATACGGAGTTCCTCACTGCACTCCGCCAGGCAAGGAGCTTTTTATTTCTGTCCCTGTAGAGCAGACTTGACTGGTCGTGAAGGACTTGTCGCGAACACACAGCTACAATGAGTTTCTCTTCCATAGTACATGACTCCGCGGGTTTTTTCTGTGTCCCACAAACAATACGTCACATAGTTGCGCAATACCCGTCCCCTCGTTTCCGCGTCACATAGGGACTCTCCCCCTCTCTTCCCCCGACTTCTCCCCCGACTCTCCCTGATAATAATAATAATAATAATAATAATGTCTTTTCCTGTCATCTGCGTATGTTTCCCATACACAGACGAAATTCGTCTCTGCATTTAACCCAACCACCTACCAGGTGGTGCAGTGAGCAGCCATAGAAAGCGCTCGGGGAGCTGGAGAATTAGATGTGCACTCATAGACACCCCAAGGTGTGTAGTGGCCGGGACGCGAACCCGCGTCCTTCGGGTTACAAGTCAAAAGCATCAGGGAGAGTTGAACGGCGTTTGAATGTTTGAACCGCGAAATCTTCAGCTAAATCAACGCATGCTTTGGAGGCTGACGCGGGTTCACGTGCACGGAAAAACGCTTTCCAGCACGCTCAACACGCATGTGACGTGAGGCCCGACGCCATGACGCGGCTGGAGGCGCGTCCCCCATTGACTTTGCATGTAAACTAGGGATGCACCGATCCACATTTTTCACTTCCGATCCGATACAGATACTGTAAAACTGGGTATCGATCGATACCGATACTTTTCCGATCCGATACCATTCAGGTGCCTTATGAGGCTGTAATAAATTATTACAGCCTCAGCCACTAATATCCACTTTAAAGCAAGGAATAAAAAAACACGTTTTGTGTTAGCAGGATTTAATTGTAACTAAGAAACTTATCCAACATTAATAAAACTTACCTCAAGTTGCCTTTTTGGGCATGCATAAATATACAGTATTTGTATACACTGTACTTAGAGAGAAGATTAATCTTCTCTTGGCTGTGCAAATTCTGCTAACACAAAACGTGTAACTAACTACCGGTACTTTTAAGTACTGTAGTTACTTTCACCCAGTCTCTTTTTCATCACATGCTTCCAAAAGTCAACAATTATGTTTGTATTCTGCATCTGTCTGTTAGCAAAATATCTTATGAACAACTGAACAGATTTTGTTTAAACTTTCAAGAAATAATCACTGAAGGGCTCTCTACGACTGGTTGACTTTTAAAGTACATCCAATTGAAGATGGCTGCCACAGCTAACTGAACTTATACAACACAAAATTGACTACAACTCAGTCAATTTGACAAAAAATTTAGATAAAATTTGTGTGGTAGTAGCTGAGACTCATTCCCAAAGCATATTCAAGGGATTAGTAGAATGCATAAGATCTTTCTTTAAAATTACAACGTTATTTATTTGGAATCAATGGTGTCGTCTGTTAGCAAAATATCTCATGACCCGCTGGACAGATTTTGATTAAACTTTCAAGAGATAATCACTGAAAGGCTCTCTACGACTGGTTGACTTTTAAAGTACATCCAGTTTAAGATGGCTGCCACAGCCAACTGAAAACAACACAAAATTGACTACAACTCAGTCAATTTGACAAAAAATCTAGATGAAATGTGGTGCGGTAGTAGCTGAGACTCATTCCCAAAGCATATTCAAGGGACTAGTAGAATGCATAAGATCTTTCTTTAAAATTATAACGTTATTTATTTGGAATCAATGGTGCCGTCTGTTAGCAAAATATCTCATGACCCGCTGGACAGATTTTGATTAAACTTTCAAGAGATAATCACTGAAGGGCTCTCTACGACTGGTTGACTTTTAAAGTACATCCAGTTTAAGATGGCTGCCACAGCTCAGCCTTTTGTTTTTCATAATCCCACAGAGCTTTGGAGACATTTACAAGACATTCAAAAATATGCCTCACCTGTCCAACAGCATACAGGGGTTCACTTTGGATGTCATGGAATCACCTGCTGACAGCTTGGAGGAGGCTGCTTCTCAAAGTTTTGATGCCACTGTCCACACTGTTATCAGCGAGCAGGTGTTTAAAATGGTGACGCTGGGATCACATCAGCTGCAGAGGAGCTCGCTGAGCTGATTTCTCTGGTTAACTCCTCAAAGGGTTCCAGCAAAGTCACAATCTTTTCCAGCAAACCCCACAGGTTGGCTGACAGTGTTCCTGACAAGTTGTTTAGCAGTTTCTGGGTTATCCCTTTAGCTTTCACGTTGTCCAGCGGAAGTTTACCTTGCTGTTGAAACGAGTCCAGAAGTGATTTCTGTCGGCTCCGTTTGTCTTTCTCCCGCCGGGCTAAACAATCGTCATGCTCTTTACTGTGGTCTTTTTCAAATGTTTCATCACGTTTGTGGTATTATATGACGCGACGGAGCTTCCTCCTCTCTGGACAGCGGCTCTGCAGACACGCACGCGGCTCTGCAGACACGTACACGTCGCTGCTGTCTTGCTTTGCGGTGCTTCAAGAGTAAAACACATCCACACAGCAGACATGTTCGCGGACATGCAAAAATCAATAAACTCTGACCGACTCTGATGCCAAGATGAAAAGTTGGTTAGCCGTTAGCCACAGTCCTCCAGTCCTCTCTGTGTTTACTCACGTTTTACCTGGCTGCAAGGGGCAAACTAGGAAATGGATTTCCTGAATGTGAGGCGGGTCTTACTACTCTGGGCTCATAAAACACGCCTCCGTTCAGGAAATCCATTCCATAGTTTGAAGACAACTGCAGTGTATCATGGATCGGAAAGATGGCAGTCTCTGCTCTGAAAATCCGATATGTAAACTGGACGCTCCTGCCGTTGAAACGCTGTTAGGTGTGGACGTACTATTAGTCTGTAATGCTGGGACCAGTTAGTGCAGAGTTCCCAAAACAATGGCCCTGGGACTCTAAATCAGATAAAAGCCAGCCAGGTATCATCATGTGCCTGAAGGTTAGTGTGACTCCTGAAAACACGCTCATTCACAGGTCCTCTACTGCTGATGTTCTCCAGCAAAGCAAAAGCTTCCATTGTTTTATATTTATGTATGGCTTTGTGCAGTTATTTAGGACCAAGTGTCACAGTCTACACTTTGTCAACCTGAGGAATTTTCAGTGAGAATGTTATTGCCTCTTAGACAATTCATATCTATTTTATGTGCCTTAAAGACAGTGTAAAGTAAAATTAAATGTGTGTTTTGAGTTTGTCACACGGCATAAATATGTGTTATTAATCACCCATATAAATCTGACTGATTAAAAACATTGTTTACCTTATAAAATTAAGTCTCAAAAATAATGAAAAAACATAATTGTGCCCTGGTCTGAAACGCTGGGGGCGTGTCAGCGCGTGGGCGTGGTTTCAGCGCAGCTGCGCCCGTGTCCTGCACCCTGAAGATGTTCGCGAAGGCTGGCAGCCTAATTGGAGTTCTCCAGCCCTACTCATTTGAACCTCCAGAGCCAGACTCAGACTCTGAGTCAGACAGTGACCACTGTGACGGTCGGCATCGTTCTTCACAGCCTGAGCTGTGTGTGGAGAGGCAGACAGGTGCAGCAGAGATCCAGTAAACCTGCTCTGTTTTTATCTGAGTTCTGGCTGTAACAGCAGCTCCTTTTTCCAAGAGTTACGCTGTTTTTAGTGCACAAACAACTCTGGTTTTGTTTTTAAAGTTGAGGACACAACTATAATTCATAACTCCGCTGTTATGTGTTTAATAATAAGCGCTATTTTAGAAGATGAGCGGACTCGCTGCACCCGGTCCGACCCGGTCACATCGCATGCGGGGTCTGTGTTGGTGATTAAAATATAGAGTAATCACGTTGATAACTAAGTATGCAATGGACCTGTCGCATTTTCTTAGCAAAAAAGGAGCTATAGCTATTGCTATCTGATGCTATCTGCGATTCGCGAGTGAACGGCTCCACCGAGGCGAAGAAGTAATTTATACGGCTGGAGCTGCAGGGGGTGGGGCTATACTTAAGAAGACCGCGTGACGAAACGCGGTCACATTTAAAACACGCCTAAAAAATCCTGAAACAGACATATCTTTATACACAGTTTGATCTATAACTCCAAAATTAATTGAGCTACAATTTTGAGACTTTTTACTCATTTACAAGATTACAATTATGACATTTATAATGTTTATTGAAGAAAATATTGAAATTCACTTTACACGGTCTTTAAGAATTCAGCACATATGAAATGTTACATTTAAATGTTTTCTAATTATATATTTTTTGTCAAATTAATATTTTCAATGTAGTTTTTTGTTGTTGCTAGTTTCATTTATTTTCTGTAAACTACTTTGCAGTTGAGCAATATACTTTTTAGTGAAAATCCAGTTACCCAATCAGATTCTTTTAAATTTGTGTCTCCAGGCAGAAACATGTTTGAAGCTTCTTTCTCATTGGTCAGGACTTCATTTTCAGGAGAGAAGGCTGAGCTCAGTCAGTCTCTGCAGGAGGAGTTTGATCAGTACGTGACAGGGATCACAATGTTGACAGGGTGGGTGGGACCAAAACACGCTTAGCTGTTGGGAAGGCCCTACAGGCATTTTTGTTGTGTTTTTTTTAATGTTGTTGTTGCTTTTTGACCATGTGAAGATATGCGATGCATTCAATTGCAACCTATAAATTCAGAAATCCACACGTT
The DNA here is from genome assembly GCA_038048925.1 of Garcialebias charrua. Classification (NCBI taxonomy): domain Eukaryota; kingdom Metazoa; phylum Chordata; class Actinopteri; order Cyprinodontiformes; family Rivulidae; genus Garcialebias; species Garcialebias charrua. The sequence goes on along the minus strand of JBBPBX010071341.1, from coordinate 4,916 downwards.
TTAAGCACCACAACTGCATGTGCAAGGTAACAGATATATGCTGGTGAAGATTCTCAGTCATCCAGGACATGATAAAATAAAATAAAAAATTGTTCAATACAGAAACAACTGGACTTTATTTGAGCCAAGGTAACAGATAGTTAAGCCTTCTCTGGAGGCCTTTAAAGAGGTACTTACCCCACTGTTCTATGATAGCTCCGCCCCAAGACAAGATTTGAAAAATGCAACAAAGTTGGTGTGTCAACAGACACAGGTGGGGGGTGAGCAAGGAGGTGTGGCTAGGACGAGAGACCGTTATTGTTTTTGAATGTTAAAATTACTTAGGTTAGGTTAGGTTACTTTATTTATACCCAAGGGTAAATTTGGTTAGCAGTGGTACAAAGCATACATCCATCCATGCGCACACAAATAAAAACAGAGTAAACACATTTAGTAAAAAGTTTTTACTAAATGTTTTTACTCTGTTTTTATTTGTGTGCGCATTTTTACTAAAAACACTTCAAAGAAACCATAAACAGATAATGTTGCACATAAATTTTCTTTCTTAAGCTTCAATGATAAGAAGTCTGAAGCCATATTGTTCCTTCCCAATGACACAACCTCAAACCACTGCATTGACCTGTCTGCTCTACCCCTGTCCGAAAAACAAAAAGTCAAAAATCTGGGAGTGATAATGGATCCTTCCATGAAACTCAACAGTCATGTAAACATGATCGTCAAATCCTGTTTTTTCCAGCTGAGGCGTCTGTCTAAGCTGAAGCCCATATTATCCAAAAAGCACCTGGAGACAGTGATTCACGCATTCATTACATCTAGGCTTGATTACTGCAATTCACTTCTGTTTGGCGTCAGTCAAGCCACCATTGCACGATTACAACTGGTTCAGAACGCAGCTGCCCGATTTTTAACCAGCACACGCAAAAGAGAGCACATTACACCAGTCTTGGCCTCCCTTCACTGGCTACCGGTTCATCTTCGAATCCAATTCAAAATTCTCATGTATGTCTACAAATCGCTGAACAGTCTCGCCCCCGCCTATCTCTCGGATCTGATACACCCATATGTCCCTCCACGTGCTTTGAGGTCAGAGGATCAGGTACTCTTAATAGTTCCAGAAACTCGCCTTAAGCGCAGGGGTGACAGGGCGTTCTCTGTAGCAGGCCCAAGACTCTGGAACGAGTTAAGGGCGAGATACACTCGAGCGTCCTCACGATACGCCAATACGCAGCGTACGTACGCCCCGTACGCAGCGTAGCCCCACGTAGCCCCTCAGGGCATGTACGCGCAAAGCTTTTTTTTTACTACGCGTGCGCGATACGCGTGCGCGATACGCGGTGTCTGACCATAAACTTCCCGGCGCCGGACTGTTTTGTATGTTACACAAATGAAATAAATTCCCCTTCTTTATCGCTGATCGGGCCTTTTCTTTTGTTTTTTTGCCTAAAGTCAAGTAACCGCTTCTTCCTCCGTTCACTCGATGATTGAAATGAATGAATTCAGGTCCTACCTGGGTGCGGCGATGTTTTAAATATCCCTGGTGGGCTGTGTGCTGCAGGAAAAGCGCTCCCTGTTATTATTTTTATTTCTGAGAGAACTTTTTACAACATATATAGTAGAAACACCGCATAAACACCGCCGCGGTCTTCAAGGCGCTACATGAGCTGGCTGTCAATCATTTCAGTAGGCGTGTCAGCAAGTAACCAATCAGCGAGTCCCCTCCAGGGTTGCCAGATAAACATGAATTTTATTTAATTTTTTATTTTTTTTACCCCTTTTCAGTGCAAATGTTCACTAAACTCAACACACTATTAATCTTATCAGACCCTCACGCAGCAAATATGACAGTTTGGGTAAAAAAAATAAAAAATAAGCAACAGTACTAGATGATTCATTATTTCTTATCTGGCAACCCTGGTCCCCTCCGTGTGCAGCTGCAAGGAGAACGAGTTTCTGACATATGCTGAAGCATATCAGCAAAACACATGCGCACAAAATGCGCGCGTAGAGTGGCGTACCTGAGGACGCATGAGTGTATCTCGGGCTTTACCGCTGCTCATCAAACAGGCCCCCTCCCTCTCGGTTTTCAAATCCCGGTTAAAAACTCACTACTACTCCATTGCTTTCAATGCCAGCTGATTTGTATTGGATCGTTTGATTTATGATCTGCAATGTTTTTATGTTTTTCGTGTTGTACTTCATTGTCTGTGTTGCCTGTTGCGTGTTTGTTTGTCCAGCACTTTGGTGTGGACTTGTTCCTGTTTAAAGTGCTTTATAAATAAAATGGTATGGTATGGTATAAAGGTGGTAAGGCTCCCCAAATCATATTTAAAATGAAAATAAAAACATTTAACAACTAAAAGCTTCAACGTTATTTCAATTTGTTCATTTCAGTAACAGCTGTGGGAACAAAGCTATTTTTAAAACGTGTAAAACTTGGATTCAGAGAGACAATCATTCACCCTTACTCTCTGTGTCCTGTTAAAAAATCCAAGATCCAGCCCATCAAATTGTTACTCAGAGGAAACTGTTCAACAAGCCGTTCAGTTAATATGTGAGGTTGGATTGTATCAAAAGCTGAGGAAAAATCTACAAATAAAAGTCTGACATGGGTCGCATTTAAATCTAAGTGTTTAAAAAGCATATTAAGCAGGGTGAGTGTTGCGTCCTCTACGCCTCTATGAGGCCTGTAAGCAAACTGCATGGGATCTAAAAGATGTTCAGTCTGCTTTAGAATCTCACCTCTGATTAATCTTTCGAAGATTTTCATCAGAACTGAGGTCAATGCTACTGGTCTAAAATCACCAACAGTTTTCGGACGGTTGGATTTAGGGACAGGAACCACTACAGCATCTTTCCAGATGATGGGAACATGTTGTGTTTCCAGAGACTTATTATAAATATACTGAAAAATGGAACTACATTAGTAATAAACAACTTAAAACAAGCAACAACGAAGAATTATTATGTAGATGTATTTATCTATTCTCCCCCTATCTATCAGAAACAAAAGGCTTAAAAAAAAATTGAAATTAATACCACAATGTATGCAGTGACTGAGATCGAACCTGGGTCTTTTGGGTCCCAAGCCAGCTCCCTGCCTCTGCACCATGTGCCACTAGTCCATCACAGAGTAAGAAAACAAATACAACCAAATAGTTTTAGTACGCTGGAGTTCAATTAATAGATTTTGGTGAAGTGAAAAGTATTCTTAAAATAAATAAGTTCCTAATCTGAAAATGATATTGATCAGCGGTGCTTGTGCATGTATGGTACAGTATGGTGGGACTGTCAATGAACGCACCGCGAGAGAGTGTGTGGCAAGCGCGCGGACAGAAAGGAAAAGTGCAGAGAACAATCTCTTTAGGGGAGTGGTTCTGCTTGAACCTTTTATATTCACACAGCAGAGGATGTGATGACAAAGTTTACAAGACACGTCAGAGTGAACAGTCGTTGACCAATAAGAAAATTAGGCTGCAGTACCACCGTTCAACCCATAGGATTAGTGTAAACACGTTTTTAGACCAAATATTGCCGATTTAAACAAATACGCACAAAAACATGAAAATTAACACAGACATAGTGCTATACAACATTTTACACACATTCTAGGGCGTTTATCAGATAAAAAAGTTAATTTTGGGGTAAGTACCTCTTTAATTCCCCGAGGGTTCCCCACTGAGGCTCCAGATCATTTGTATGATGCCCTCCTTACGTGTAAAACCCAAGAATTAAAAGATGGACTATCTTTCTTCATAGTACTCACATGGCACTGCTCATTTTTTCTGTTTTTGTCTGCACAGATATGTGAATATTATCTTAATGTACTATCATTCCTATAGATAAAGTTAAATGTGGCTGTCTTTATGATGTATTATCTGCTGTTATAACACTCTTCAGGCGGTGATCTCCTAATACATAACATGTGGTCTGATGTGAGCTCTGATGACTTCCCCTCCACCAAATGTAAAATCCACAACTTATTGTCCACAGCACAGCAGATACTATATCTATTGTGCCATCTCCTATTAAAAATGTGGATGAATTTACTTTAAAAGTTGCTGAAAAGATTTAATCCTGTCTCAAAGCTCTGAAATACATATTTACTCAACCAGAGATTTCAGTTCTTATGAAAATGTTTTAAAAACAATTGTATTCTTGTTGAACATGGTGAAATGTAAAATTTCACCCAACCTCATATCTGCTTGAACAAACATAACAGAAAAGGCAGATTTTTCTCCAAAGGGGTTTCACAAAAGCCAGTTATTAGAATTGACAGATGGTGTATGTTCCAACGTTTCCTTTGACGAACATCTTGTAAATGTTTTAATGCGAAGAAAGTGTGCAGAGAGGGTGGGCAAACACTTTTTACGAGTTTGTTGCATAATGTTGAATTTCCAGAGGCACCTCAGTCCGCCGTCATCGCTTCACAGGTGGAAAAATGAGGATTCACACTGTTCTGCATCACTTCTTCACCCTGAGGCAGCTGCTTTCTGTAAAGATGGTGTTTTATTGTGTCAAAAACCACAGAACTGACTGTTCAGATATCTGACCAACATAAGGAGTCTACTTGACCATATGTGGATCCTTTCCTTTACTGAGAAATACAAGCTCATTTTTTCCACTCAGACGTGAAGATTTTGACTCAGCGTTAAATCCATTACCGTCTTGTTTTGATAAACATAATCCACTAATGATTAATTGCAAAGGAACATTATTTTTTCCAGGGAGGCTGGGTAACTGCTCAGAATATTTTCCAGTTCCTACTCCATGTGGGAACAATCTAGAAAATTTTGAAAATAAACACTCATTTTGAGGAGTCTGAAAAAATAAACATAGCATGTGAGAGAAGCAGGGAATTGTATGTGTATATATTTTTATATACATATACAGTATATATATATATATATATATATATA
>JBBPBX010071340.1:4860-18348 GCA_038048925.1 Garcialebias charrua | reverse complement strand
AATATTAGAAAATTATTGGCAACCTCTTTTCCTTCTACTTTTTCAGAAACAGGGTTCCAAAAACAAAGCGACACACCCGCTGTCCTTTTTCACTTTCAGTATAAACTAGAGAAATTACATTCCCTGCGAAAATGCAGTCTGAATGCTTATTGCAGAAGAGCTTGCTAATAAACAGCTGAAATTAGCTAAAAAAGCTGAAATTGGCTAATATAGTGGAAAAGTAGCTGAGAAGGTGGAAAAAAAGCTTAAATTACCATAAAGAAGTGGAAAGAAAAACATGTGGAATTACCTGAAAAAGCTAAAATTAGCATAAACAGCTAAACAGTAGCTTAAATAGCTGAAACTAGCAGAAATAAGCTGAAATTAGCATAACAAGCTGAAATTAGCAGAAAGAAGTTAATTAGACAGAAAGTAGCTGAAACCACAGATAATATATACACTAGATAAGACATCCCCGCTGTTGGCCAATGGAGACCGACATCGTCAGACGGCGGCCATCTTGCCACAGACAGAACGCCCACTCTTAACATGAATGTGAATGGGGCATTTACTATTAAAATAACCATAACTTGCTTAATTTTCAACCGATTTTAAAACGGTTTGGTTTGTTATAAATGTGAGAGATGTTGTTATAATATGGTATACTTAAGATGGACGTTCACATGAAAATAACGTTATATAGACACTGTATTGCACTAGCAATATACACAATAAGATTATATTTACATCTATTTATAAATACATGTTTATTTCCAGCGAAATTAACTGACATATGTTACAATGCTAATAAATATTTAATACTATTTCATCATAAATAGCATTATTATTAGTGGTATGAAAATAATTTATGCCAATTTTTTCCCTACACATGCAAATATTATGTAATATTAAATACATTATTACACAAACCTTGGTCAATATGTGTAGTTTATTTTTTTTAGATACATGAAAAGATTTAATAATCGGGAGATATAAATAAACAAACAAACAAACAGAAATAAACATCTGATAGTGTGACAAGACTCTCAGTCCCTCGGTGCAACAGTAACTATTTAAACATTAAAACACTGAAACATATAATAATAAACATAAGCATAAAATAGTAAAACTGTAACACTGTCCTGAGTTTTTGCATAGTGGTAAATGAGTATGAAAATTTACACCAACTCTAAAACTAAAACACTAAACATTTAATGAACATAATACTGTCCTGAGTTTTTGCATACTAGTATAAAAAGTATAAAAGTATAAAAGTACAGTATAACTATAAAATAAACTAAAGGTTCTAGCATTGACATCTCATTATTTGACCATCATTTCAGTTTTTGAATATTATATGCTGAATGTTAGCACTACAGGTAATAGGTCAAATCTAGTATAAGTCAACCTCTACCTGAAATGTACACAAGTGTGTTTTCCACAAGACCATCGAAGCGGCTGGGAAGGTAGCTGTGGTCATGTATAAGAGCAGGAATGTCAGCAAACGGTGATGGAAGATCTTCTTCTTCTACAGAGGACATGTCTACAGCTGACAGGTTTGTTGATGTGTCAATGTGGTAGAACTGGTCAGCAGAGGACATTGGTTCAACTGGTTGGGACTCTGTCTCATCCTGTGCGGTCACATTGCCTTTTATGCTTGGTTTAACACCACACCGGGCCATCAGCTTTCTGAAAATGTTCTTGAACTGGCTGGCACTAGGGTTGTTATTCCATCCACCTTAAAATAGACACAAGATATATAACAGTATATTACATATTCACCGATTTTTCAAACAAATAAACAAACCAAATGTATTTTCCTAAAAAAAAAGAAAAACATGGATCAACAAATTGAAAACAATACAGTTGCTGACAGTTCCGGTCACTTAGTGTTGTGTTAAAAAATAATTATGAATTGTACCAGATGCTCTGATGGAGTTAAAGAGAAGCTCCAAGTGGTCCTGGCTGAACCTGTAGGTCAGGATATATCGCTGCTCATCAAGCAGCACAGGAACCATTGACATCAATGTGTCAATATTGATGATAAATCCCAGGATAGAGAGGAATCTTAATCAAATAAAGCAAATATTGTATAATTACAAAGAGGTCCCAAGAAAGAATGAGTTTAGGATCTTAACATTTACTTTTTTTAGGGGTGGCGGTGACTAAACACAAGAGCAGGAACAGAGACATATTTTAATACAGCAAATATATTGTAGCAAAACACCCTGATAAGATAAGAAGTACCATCACCAGAAAAGAGCATCTTATGAACGTGATGCAGACAGAAAAGAGCATATTATGAACTCCATGCAGAGAGGTGAGAACAACTGAGGAGATAGCATTAGAGCACTTAAAACAACAACAAGGTCAACCAAAGTGCTGTAAATATATATTATGTCATTATTATGTAAATATATATTATGTATAATATTATGTCAATAATATTATCTCACATTTTTTGTGTGTAGCGTGACGTGTAATGTGCACTGATCCAAAATATAACTATGATTATTCTAATTAAAGTAATAATACTGTCACAGAGTCTTACAGGTGAAATGTGATCCCAAGGTTTCTTGTTTTGATGTTACGTCTATTGGAGCATCCATAGGCTGCACAAAAGTCAGGCATCTTGTCAAAGAGTATTTCTGTAAAACACAAAGCAGTAATTAGTGTTGAACATACCAAACCGCTTGGAAATCATGTGCAGCTTTAGTTCAGTTAAAAACAAAGAGCTCCTAGTGATCTAAGAATGCTGGGGAAATGTTTGGAATACTAGCTAGCCCTTAATCAAAGGCTCTTGTTAATAGTCTGCTAATAAATACAGTCATGATCAAGACAGTCATTTAGACAAAAGATTAGTTTGTTTTAAAATAGTTATTGGTGTAATAAAAACAGAATTTAAATTCTAGATTCTCGATGAGTGTGACACCCAAAACACGAATAAAACCTTTTAAAAAAGACGAAACTGCTGTCTGATTACCAAAGAAATCATAGCCACGTTAATAACGTTTTTAAAAACATAAACCGTTTGTAAATCCGTCAAGATTACAGCGAGTTAAGCGTATTTTTGTTTGTATAAATCCCTCACCTCCATACGGTTTCCACAGCTGCAGCTAATGTTGCTGTCTGTGGCAAGATGGCTGCCGCTTGACGACGCCGCTGACTCCTCCTCAGCTTATCTAGTGTATATATCTATGGCTGAAACCACCACACAAAACCTTAATCTATCTGAAAACAGCTGAAATTAGCACAAAAAAGCTGCTAAAAATGTAGCTGAAAAATGTAGAAAAGCTTAAATTAGCATAAGAAAGAACACGTTTGCCCAATAGCCTATATGCCACGGGCTTCCGTTCCAGCTCCTCCGCAGGCATTACACATACGGCGCACTTCCGGTTAGCGGGAAAGACACGAACATAAATGACTAAATACAATTAATAAAACATCGGCATACACACCAATAACAACTCTATACACATATAAAACCATATAAAATTATGGCGACGTTCTCCCTACGGTTAGCCGCGATAAATGTTCGCCGAAACCCCCCCGCGGAACAGCTGTTCCCACCGGTGGGCGGACACAACGGTACTCACGTGTAGTGCCGGTAGCGCGCAGCCGCTTCCCGTTTCGGCTCGTTGTCATGGTTTGCTACTAGGAGCTAACGCTATCAACAACGGAGGTGGATGGGAACCGGAAGTGGGGGGTAGGTGTTGCATTTTGCCGGAAGTACGTCACGCCCCCCCGTGGCATATAGGCTATTAAGTTTAAAGAAGCAGAAATGAGCACAAAAAGTGGAAATTATCTGAAAAATGCTGAAATTAGCAAGAAACAGCTGAAGACTAGCTAAAAAGGCAAAAAGAAGCTTAAATTACCAGAAGGAAGTGGAAAGAGCACATTTTTGCTGAATTAGACTGGGGGAAAAAGTGGAATTAGCTGAAAATGCTGAAATTAGCATGAAACAGCTAAATGGTAGCTGACATAGCAGAAAAAGCTGAAACTTTCATAAATAAGCTGAAATTAGCTGAAAGAAGGTAGAAGAAGCACAACATAGTTAGCAGAAAGAGCCTGAAAGGAGCACAAAACAGCTTAAAAAAACTGCTGAAGTCAACGGAAAATAGTTGAATTATGTTTAATTTGCCAAAGGAAGCCGAAAGAAGCTGAAGCAGAACAAAATGTGAAAAGAGCCATAAAAGGTTGTAAAACAGATCTAAAGATTTGAAGGATGGAAAATGAGCTCAATTCATTTTCTGTGAGGAAAAAAATGGCAGAAAAGGCTAAATATTTCAAAAAGCTAAAGTTGCACCAAAACCAAAGTCATAGCAGGATTGTCCTGAAAGAGCCAAACGTTCTGATAAATGATTTGTTGAAATATCACAAAAACTGTGGAACGACAATGGCCTTTCAACAGTATGGTGACTATAGACCTTCAGCTGTCACACAGATGTAAATGTTTGCTGCCAGTTTAACAGAATGCACGAGGATGGCAAGATGGCCGCGCTCAGACCAGCCGCAGCTTCATGGGCTTCCAGAACATCCCCAGTTTTTAGTAGTTTTAATAGTGTTTTTGTACCTGACTCTGCGCGTTTTTTGCGGGTGAATTATAGCCGAACTGAGCTGTTGAGAATTGGAGCGGATTTACCACAAGGCACGGCTGAAATCAGCAACGAACTCAAATCAGAGCTCGGAAGATTGGATCTGCTTAGATCATCTTTCTGGAAGCAGATGCGCGGAGGAAAGAAAAGAAAGCGGTGCTCTCGAGGGAAAAAGCGTGGCTGTCGAGCAGGAATTATGACGAGACTGCGGGCAGACGCTAAAACCGGGAGACCGCCGATGCCGGCTCTTTTCCTGTCCAACGTGCGTTCGCTCGACAACAAGATGGATTTGCTTCGTCTGAGAGTAACAACGTCGGAGGAGATGAGGAGATGTTCGGTGCTTTGTCTCACGGAAACATGGATCAATGAAGACACTCCTGACTCTGTTTATGAGTTGGATAATAAGCTATTTTTCAGAACGGACCGGTGCATCGAGACTACGGGGAAAACGCGAGGCGGAGGCGTCTGCATTTACGTTAACAAAGACTGGTGCACGAACTGTGCCGTTATCAGCAGGATCTGCTCAGCTGCTGTGGAGCTTTTAACAATAAGATGTCGGCCACATTATCTTCCCCGCGACTATTCAGCGATAATAATAAGCAATGTTTACATAGCACCCGATGCTAATGCCAACGACGCCCAGGGAGAAATTCATGACTTACTCACCTCGCTGCAGTGTAAATATCCTGAGGGGTTTTTCATTGTTTCCGGGGACTTCAATCACGTAGATTTACGTGTCATTCTTCCAACCTTCAATCAGCACGTTTTCACAGCAACACGAGGAAATAAGACACTAGACCAGGTCTACACGAATGTGAAGGGGGCGTACACGGCGAAACCACGCCCACCGCTCGGGGCTTCCGACCATCGCTCCCTGCTATTGGTCCCTAGACAGCTCCCCCCACTCAGACGTCACAAGCCGGAACAAAGAGTGATCACATCGTGGCGCCAAGATAGTTCCCCCATGCTAAGAGACTGCTTTGAAAACACAAACTGGTCTGTCTTCAAAGAGGCAGCTACGAATGGAAGTTCAGTTGACCTGGAACTTTATGCTTCCTCAGTCCTGGGTTACATCAGTACATGTGCTGAAAATGTATCCATAAGAAAGTGTGTTAAATTTTACCCCAATCAAAAACCCTGGCTAAATAAGGATGTCCGCACCCTGCTGGCAGCCAGGGACACTGCATTCAAGTCTAAAGATACTGAGGAGTTGAGAAAGTGCAGGAGAGAACTGGATGATGGCATAAAGAAGGCCAAAGCCGCGTATGCACAGAGGATCGAGGGACAGTTCACCTCACATGATCCACGGAGCATGTGGCAGGGCATCAAATGCTTAACAGACTACAAGGGCAAAAGCAAACAATGCCCCAGGGACCCATCCCTGCCTGATGCCCTCAATAAGTTTTATGCACGTTTTGATGATCCAAACAGACCAACTAGCACCAGACTCAACTCATCACCAGACGAGGAGCACCTCAAAGTGACCGCAGCAGAAGTGAGAGGTAGTCTCAGAAGGATCAACCCTCATAAAGCTACGGGTCCAGACAACATCCCAGGGAAAGTTCTGAAGGAATGTGCGGACCAGCTCTGTGAGGTGCTGGCTGACATCTTCACCACCTCACTTTCACTGGAGTCAGTTCCCACCTGCCTGAAGACTGCCACCATCATCCCAGTCCCAAAAAGCTCCACAGTGACTGGTCTGAATGACTATAGACCGGTGGCTCTCACCCCGATAGTCGCTAAATGTTTTGAGAAACTGGTCATGTCCCACATCAAGACAGCCGTCAACATCAGCGAGGACCCTCATCAATATGCATACCGTGAGAACCGATCAACAGAGGACGCCATCTCCTCTGTGGTCCACACTGCTCTCACCCACCTGGATCAGAAGGACTCATACGTGCGTCTGCTCTTTGTGGACTTCACATCTGCCTTCAACACCATGATCCCCCAAACTCTGATAGACAAACTATCTACACTTGGACTAAGCCCCTCTATTTGTAACTGGGTCTTAGACTTCTTAACAAACAGACCACAGTCCGTGAAGATCCACAACTTCTCCTCTTCCACCATCACCCTCAGCACTGGCTCTCCTCAAGGATGTGTGCTGAGCCCTCTTCTGTTCACTCTGCTCACATATGATTGTACAGCCACACTTCCAGGCTGTCATATTGTTAAGTTTGCAGATGATACAGCTGTGGTGGGATGCATCACAGATAATGATGAATCCAGCTACAGACAGGAGGTGGAACATCTGGAGAGCTGGTGCAAAGAGAACAACCTTCACATGAATGTGAAGAAGACGAAGGAGATGATTGTGGACTTCAGAAGGAACAAACACACCCACACCCCACTGTATATAGGTGGATCTGCGGTGGAGGTGGTCTCCAGTTACAAGTACCTGGGTGTACACTTGAATGATAACCTCAGCTGGAGCAATAACACCACCAGCCTGATCAAGAAAGGTCATCAGAGACTCTACTTCCTCAGACGGCTGAGACGAGCCGGTCTGAGAAGCTCAGTCCTCACCTCGTTCTACAGGTGTGCAGTGGAGAGCGTCCTGTGCTCCAGCATCAACGTGTGGCATGGAGGCTGCACAGTTGCAGAGAGGAAAGCTCTACAAAGAGTGGTGAAGGCTGCACAGAAGTCTGTGGGAGTCAGTCTCCCCACCATCACAGACATCTACACCTCCAGATGCAGAAAAAGAGCCACCTGCATCATGAAAGACCTCACTCACCCAGCACACTCACTCTTTGCACCACTCCCCTCGGGACGGAGGTTGAGGAGCATCAAATGTAGAACCACTAGACTGAGGAACAGCTTCTACCCTGAGGCTGTCAGACTCATGAATAAATAAATAATAAGAATAAACACTGCAAAATGTCACATCATGTTGATACTGATCTGTTTCTTGTTGCTGCGTTCATCTGTGACTATCTGCGTTCATCTGTGACCATCTGCTCATGTTCGTGCTGCTGTTTATAATGATGTTTTTCTACTACATTAGGGCTTAGTGTATTACTAGCTGATGTCTCTCTTAGTTAATCCTAGATGTTATTATTGTTTTTCTCTTGCATTTGTTGTTGGATGTAACTGGGACCCTGTGTACATAATCTCGTTTTCAACACATGTACTACATGCGGTGCAAATGACAATAAATTCTCTCTGACTCTGACTCTGATTGGTTTGTTTCGTTGGGTTTCATTTGGCCTCTCCTACGTGTCTGTTTACAGATGTAGACATTCAACACCGTGTTTTGGTTGTTTTGGTCAATTGCATGGCCTCCATCTGTGGTCAGCTGCTGAGGATTTTCAGCCTTGGTGTTTTGGGCAGTTGTCCTGCAGATCAGCGCAGAAATACAGAATCAATATCTTCTTACTATAATGATTGATCCAGCAGGGGGAGGGTTAAATCAGAGGCTGGGCACTGGTTCAGTTACTCCAGGTTTCATCAGGAAGGGCATTTGCTGTGGTGACTCCTGTAGAAGGAGCAGCCGAAAGATTCGTACTCCACTGTATCAACAGCAGCTTCATTTCCCCCCGTCTCAAAGGATGGCTGCATGCCAAAGAAAATGTCCTTAAAAACACACTCTTTAAATTACCGTATTTTCCGTTGTATTGGTCGCACCGTTGTATAGGTCGCAGTGTCCAATATTTATCAATAAATTGGAAAAATCCATAAATAGGTCGCACGGGTGTATAGGTCGCACCTACGTCACCGCCGACGTAACGCGTCATCCACCGCTGACGCACCGCGTGACCGCTGAGTCAACCCGGCAATATGGACCGAGTGTTTAGCTCTGCTGCTAATGTCTGCCAGAAGCTAACAAAGCTAAAAACGAGAGGAGTCCGTCTCTCAGAAAATGAATAAAAAATTGAATTTTATGTCAAATGTTTTCTCCAGGCCATAGTAACGTACATTAAAGCTCCTATAATTGCATTCTGTATGCAGAATAAATATACACCGAGTGGTTTTAAAGCCATTTAGGACGTTAACAGAAGTACACAGACATAAAACGAAAGCCAACACGAGACCATGCCCGCCTCTGACACGAATAAAAATCGAATCTCATCTCAAATGATTCATCCAGGACATAGTTAAGTACATTGGAGTGTTATAATTACTCTGTAAGCAGAAATAAATATACACCGAGTGGTTTTGAAGCTGATTAAGCAAACCGAAGTAAAACCACAAGCTAAAAAAGCTAAAAACGAGAGGAGTCCGTCTCTCAGAAAATGAATAAAAAATCGAATTTTATGTCAAATGTTTTCTCGAGACCATAGTAACGTACATTAAAGCTCCTATAATTGCATTCTGTATGCAGAATAAATATACACCGAGTGGTTTTGAAGCCATCTATGACGTTAACAGAAGTACACAGACATAAAACGAAAGCCAACACGAGACCATGCCCGCCTCTGACACGAATAAAAATCGAATCTCATCTCAAATGATTCATCCAGGACATAGTTAAGTACATTGGAGTGCTATAATTACTCTGTAAGCAGAAATAAATATACACCGAGTGGATTCGATGTTATTTATAACAAATACAGAAGCTAACACTCGAAGCTACATGCTACAAAAAGATCGTTTTTTTATTTTTTTATCTCAAACATCTAATAAAGGTACTCACTTGTAAACGTCCCCACTGTGATTCCATTCTGTAAGTTTCAGAAAAATCCGCTGAGTGGTTCTTGACTTATCTTGCTAACAAACAGCAAACAAACAGAGCTAACAGAAGCTACCTCCAGCCCAGAGGCAGACAGAATCAGTCCGAGCAGAGGAGCGTTTTTTCGGGCACAGGAGGAGAAGGTCCTCGCTACTTGCACAGGAGCTGGAAACGTTCTTCTTCTTGGGTTGGTGTACCGGTACTCATGACCCTAGCGGGTACAGCACTTGCACTGCCCCCTGGTGGCCGAAACTGGTACTGCACGTGCACTGCCCCCTGGTGGCCAAAACTGGTACTGCGCCATTTTATGCAACAGGGAAAAAGGGCCATAACTCAGCCAAAAATTGGTCTAAAAATATGAAAAAAATCCATAAATAGATCGCACCGGTGTATAGGTCGCAGGCCTTGAAAAACCCATAAAAAGGTGCGACCTATACACCGGAAAATACGGTAGTTCATTTACGCTCCAACAGTCTGCCGAACATTAAACAGCTTGTAAATGTTTTCTACTACTTATGGCTATGCTCTTATTGTGAAAAACTATATGGATTTTACTCTGAAACGACACTGTCCAAGACCATTCTTATGTTCAGTCAGAAACGAGGAGTTAGAGTTTTCAGTGTTTCAATCAAGGCTTTATGTGTAAAGATTTTACATAAATGTAAAAATTAAATGATCTGAATTCTTCATGAGCATTAAAAGAACACGTCATCATTTCCTGACAGCTTTAAAAAAAAAACCTGTTTTAATGAGTTTTTAAATTATATTTGATGCAGATTTTCCTTCAGACTCTAAAACATATTCTTGGAACAGCTTTAACTTGAGGTGATTTGGACGTTTTTTATGGGATTGAATAAAATGGCATCAAGTTTATTTCACGATGAAACATTCATTGTTTTCTTTACAAACGTTGACCTTAAGACTCCAACCATGTCTGAAACTTTCATCCATCCATCCATCCATCCATCCATCCATCCATCCAACGCTGACCTTACGACTCCAACCATGTCTGAAACTTTCATCCATCATCCATCCATCCATCCATCCATCCAACGTTGACCTTAAGACTCCAACCATGTCCGAGACTTCCATCCACCCATCCATCCATCCATCCATCCAACGTTGACCCCATGTCTTGACCCATGACTTGGGCCACCCCATGTCTGAAACATCCATCCATCCAACATTGAACTTAACACTCCAACCATGTCTGAAACTTCCATCCATCCATCCATCCATCCATCCATCCAATTTTGACCTTAAAGACCGTGTAAAGTGAAATTAAATGTGTGTTTTTAGTTTGTCACATGGCATAAATATGTGTTATTAATCACCCATATAAATCTGACTGATTAAAAACATTGTTTTCCTTATAAAATTAAGTGTCAAAAATCATGAAAATACATTATTTTCCCTTGCTCTGAAACTGTGGGGGCGTGTCAGTGCAGGGAGTGGTTTCAGCGCAGTTCTGCTGAGCTGAGCTGAGCGAGGCAGACAGCAGAGATCCACCTCCTCCGTTTTTATCTAAGTTCTGGCTGCCAGCAGCTCCTTTTTCCAAGAGTTACGCTGTTTTTAGTGCACTAACAACTCTGGTTTTGTTTTTAAAGTTGAGGACACAAAGATACTTCATAACTCCGATGTTATGTGTTTAATAATAAGCGCTATTTTAGAAGATGAGCAGCGGACTCGCTGCACCCGGTCCGACCCGGTCACATCGCATGTCTGTGTTGGTGATAAAAATAAAGAGTAATCACGTTGATAACTAAGTTATCTCATCTGTGTCAGCGAGTCACTGCGTTTCACGGCGCGCGTGGCAGGAGCTCAACGCACACACACACACACACACACACGCGCGGCGCGGAGCTGCAGGTGGCCGCTCCAGCAGCAGCCTGGGTTTGTTCTGACTCCCTCCTGCGTCTCAATGTGGGTGCCCTGACCATTGCGACATCCAGGGAAGATGCAGGAACGAGGCATAATTGATTAGCTAGCTAACGATGAACAAAATATCCATGCTATTGCTATCTGATGCTATCTGCGATTCGCGAGTGAACGGCTCCACCCATGCGAAGAACAATTTATATGACTGGAGCAGCAGGGGGTAGTGCTATACTAATGAGGACCGCGTGACGAAACGCGGTCACGTTTAAACCACGCCTAAAAAATCCTGAAACAAGCATGTCTTCATACACAGTTTCATCTATAACTCCAAAATTAATTGAGCTACTATTTTGAGACTTTTTACTCATTTACAAGATTACAATTATCACATTTATAATGTTTATTTAAGAAAATGTTGAAATTCACTTTACACAGTCTTTAAGACTCCAACCATGTCTGAAACTTGAGCAGTTTATTCGTATTTAATAAGAAACAAGCAAGTACTCATGTTCCTTGTCGCTGAGGGATTTGAACAGTGAATATTTTGTAGTTTTTGAGATGAATATTTTTCTGGTCTGGAATTGAACAGGGAATGCAACTCAACCTAAAAGTTTTTGTTGTAAGATATTCAAGTTTATCCAAAAAAGCTAAGTCTGGTCGTCTGGACATTCAAAAAACAAAACAAAACAAAGCAAAAAAAAAAAAAAACTGTAGAAACGTTTCGTCTTTCGTCCGAAAGACTTCCTCAGTCTGAGAAGCTGTGTTCAGCTCAGTCTTATAAATAGCACCCTCCCACAGTGGATCAACCAGTTGGCTGATGACAGCCGAAACCAGCTGCTCACATGATCAAGGAGGACCATCAGCCTGACGATGGATCGTTAACACCCTGATGGTTGTTTGCTATTCACAGAGGGCTGAGTGATACTAGCAATAACAGCATTGTAAGTGGGGGACAGTTGAACCCGGAGGCCTCCACCTCTGTTTAATGATGGACGGTTTCTTTTCACAAAGATGGCCTCCTTTACTCCTCTCTCAAACCATTGTTCCTCTCTATCAAGGATGTGAACATCTTCATCCCTGAAAGAGTGACCGCTGGCCTGGAGATGAGTGTAGACCGCAGAGTCCTGACCTGATGATGTTGATCTTCTGTGCTGGGCCATCCTTTTGGCCAGTGGCTGTTTAGTTTCCCCGATGTAAGACTGATCACAGCCCTCCTGACACTATTTATAAGACTGAGCTGAATACAGCATCTCAGACTGAGGAAGTCTTTCGGACGAAAGACGAAACGTTTCTACAGTTTTTTTTTTTTTTTGCTTTGTTTTGTTTTGTTTTTTGAATGTCCAGACGACCAGACTTAGCTTTTTTGGATTAACTTGAATATCTTACAACAAAAACTTTTAGGTTGAGTTGCATTCCCTGTTCAATTCCAGACCAGAAAAATATTCATCTCAAAAACTACAAAACATTCACTGTTCAAATCCCTCAGCGACAAGGAACATGAGTACTTGCTTGTTTCTTATTAAATACGAATAAACTGCTCAAGTTTCAGACATGGTTGGAGTCTTAAGGTCAACATTGGATGGATGGATGGATGGATGGATGGAAGTTTCAGACATGGTTGGAGTGTTAAGTTCAATGTTGGATGGATGGATGTTTCAGACATGGGGTGGCCCAAGTCATGGGTCAAGACATGGGGTCAACGTTGGATGGATGGATGGGTGGATAGAAGTCTCGGACATGGTTGGAGTCTTAAGGTCAACGTTGGATGGATGGATGGATGATGGATGAAAGTTTCAGGATTATTGAGCATGCATCAGGGTATATTCAAGATAAATAAAGGTTAATAAATAATAAATAAATAAGGGGGCTAGTGACACTGTGGAGAAGAACAGAGATGGATGTTTTTCCTTGTCCAAGGCAGATCAGCGTGATGAATCCTGGTTAGAGGAGGGAGCAATGTTATCCACCACCAGGAGCAGTGGTGGAGCCAGTGGGTGGCTAATGGTGGCCTTGACCACCATAGGTTAATCTTGGGCCACCCCAAACATTTGAAAATCTATACTTTGAAGTAGGGATGCGCGATATAACCGGTACACGGTATAAACGATATAAATTTAGCCTACGATAGAGATCTGTCTTCTACCGGCTAACCGCAAAATCAGAGTTGTCAGATTTAATTGTTACTTTTTTTAGTTTAAAACTGTGCATCAGTGGTGTTGAAGTGTACAAACAGAGTTGTCAGAGTTAATCGATACTTTTTTGTGTTGAAAACTGTGCGTAAGTGGTGTTTAAAGTCTTTTCTTCGAGTGCTAATAGCAAAGCTACAAGCTAACTTTGTCCGGCTTGCCGTAGTGTTGCCATCGG
>JBBPBX010071337.1:0-12375 GCA_038048925.1 Garcialebias charrua | reverse complement strand
TATATATATATATATATATATATATATCAGAGTCAGAGTCAGAGAGTCTTTATTGTCATTTGCACCGCATGTGGTACATGTGATGAAAACGAGATTATGTACACGGGGTCCCAGTTACATCCAACAACAAATGCAAGAGAAAAGCAGTAATAACATCTAGAATTAACTAAGAAAAACATCAACTAGTAATACACTAAGCCCTAATGTAGTGGAAAGGTCATCTCTCCATGACCTGTACGTCTCCAGGACTGTGAGGCGAGCAGGTCGGATCACAGCTGACCCTTCTCACCCTGCATACGGTCTGTTCGAACGACTCCCCTCAGGCAGGAGGCTTCGGTCAATTGGGACCAGAACCTCCCGCCATAAAAACAGTTTCTTCCCCTCTGCTGTCAGACTTTTGAACACTCATAACCATGTTACCTCATAACTTGCCTTGGTCGCTGTATTTTGTATTTTGATTGGGAATCACTGTATCACTGTATTTTGATTGCACCACTCTAATTGTGCTGTTTCTTAGTAGGTTTTGTTTACTGAATATTGTATTGATTGTATTGATGTTTTATGGTTTATGTTTTTTATGTTTTATGTTTCTATATTTTATGCACCGTTATGCCGAAGCAAATTCCTAGTCTGTGAATCCTGTTCATTGACAATGGCGATAATAAACAGAATCTGAATCTGAATCTGAAACATCATTATAAACAGCAGCACGAACATGAGTCTGTATGAGCAGATGGTCACAGATGAACACAGCAACAAGAAAACAGATCAGCATCAGCATGATGTGATATTTTGCAGTGTTTATTCTTATTATTTATTTATTCATGAGTCTAACAGCCTCAGGGTAGAAGCTGTTCCTCAGTCTAGTGGTTCTACATTTGATGCTCCTCAACCTCCGTCCTGAGGGGAGTGGGGCAAAGAGTGAGTGTGCTGGGTGAGTGAGGTCTTTCATGATGCAGGTGGCTCTTTTCCTGCATCTGGAGGTGTAAATGTCTGTGATGGTGGGGAGACTGACTCCAACAGACTTCTGTGCAGCCTTCACCACTCTCTGTAGAGCTTTCCTCTCTGCAACTGTGCAGCCTCCATGCCACACATTGATGCTGGAGCACAGGATGCTCTCCACTGCACACCTGTAGAAGGAGGTGAGGACTGGGCTGCTCAGACCAGCTTGTCTCAGCCGTCTGAGGAAGTAGAGTCTCTGATGACCTTTCTTGATCAGGCTGGTGGTGTTGTTGCTCCAGCTGAGGTTATCATTCAAGTGTACACCCAAGTATTTGTAGCTGGAGACCACTTCCACTGCAGATCCACCTATGTTCAGTGGGGCGTGGGTGTGTTTGTTCCTTCTGAAGTCCACAATCATCTCCTTTGTCTTCTTCACATTCATGTGAAGATTATTCTCTTTGCACCATCTCTCCAGGTGTTCCACCTCATATATACATACATATAAATATACATATATATATATATATATATATATATATATATATATATATATATATATATATATATATATACTATTATATATATTATNNNATACAGGTCGCAGTTCGATGATCGACTTTATTGTCGTCTCATCTGATCTGTGGCAGCATGTCTTGGACACTCAGGTGAAGAGAGGGGCAGTGCTCCCTCTGACCACTACCTGGTGGTGAGTTGGCTCTGATGGTGGGGGAGGATGCGAGTCAGACCTGGCAGACCTAAACGTATTGTGGGGGTCTGCTGGGAATGTCTGGCAGAGTCTCCCGTAAGACGGAGCTTTAACTCCCACCTCCGGGAGAGCTTTGAACACGTTCCGAGGGAGGCGGGGGACATTGAGTTCAAGTGGGCCATGTTCCGCGCCTCTATTGTTGAGGCGGCTTATTGGAACTGTGGCCACAAGGTTGTTGGTGCCGGTCACAGCGGCAACCTTCAAACCTGGTGGTGGACACCGGCGGTGAGGGATGCTGTCAGGCTGAAGAAGGAGTCCTATATGGCCTTTTTGGCCTGCGGGACACCAAAGCAGCTGATGGGTACTAGCAGTCCAAACGGCATGCTGGTTGCTAAGGATAAAACCCGTGCGTGGGAGGAGTTTGGAGAGGCCATGGAGAATGACTTCCGTACGGCTTCGAGGCGAGTCTGGTGAACCATCCGACGTCTCGGAGGGGAAGCGGTACGCCACCAACACTATTTATAGTGGGGTGGCATGCTACTGACATCAACTCAGGATGTTGTGAATCGGTGGGCAGAATACTTCAAAGACCTCCTCAATCCCGCTGGCACGTCTTCCACGGAGGAAGCGGAGCCTGGGGACTTTGGGTCGGGCTCTCTAATCTCTGGTGCTGAGGTCACCGAGGTGGTTAAAAAGCTCTTCAGTGGCAGGGCCCCAGGGGTGGATGAGATTCGCCCAGAGTTCCTTAAGTTCTGGATGTTGTAGGGTTGTGTTGGCTTGCAATATTGCGTGGACATCGGGCGCAGTTCCCCTGGATTGGCAGACTGGGGTGGTGGTTCCCCTATTCAAAAAGGGGGACTGTAGAGTGTGTTCCAACTACAGGGGGATCACACTCTTAAAGCTGGGTTTATACTAGCGTCTCATGTCTTTTACCCCCCGTTGAGTGAACCCAGCGCTGACGTGTGTCAAAGACCGCATTGAGTGTTTATACCTCTTTAAGACGTGGGGATAATCCCTCCCTCTTCCCTCCCACTGCATACGTCACGCGCACTCACACTGCATACGTCACACGCACGTTGGCTGTTGCCGGAAAGAGGAATTAATTTCAACAGTTCACTACGAAGAAAATGTATTCGCAGGCGGCAAAAGAGATGCTTCTCAGGTTGGATGACGAGTCGGAGGACGAGGATGAAGAAAATGACCTTATATTAATGTTATTGACCGCGAACATGGAAATACGACGCGAACGGCGTTGGCACGTTCGCCCGCTGAACAGGACCAGATCTACACAAGGCGAGTTTAGCTTGTTGGTTCAGCAGATGCGGGAGATGGATGACGAGACACACTTTTCATATTTTCGAATGTCCGCTGCTCGTTTTGATGAACTTGCCCACCGGATCTCCCCTCACCTGCAGCACGCACCGACACACAGCGCACCGGTCTCTGCCCCGGAGAGACTGGCTGTGAGTCACGCTGCGGGTCCTGGCTTCTGGGTGCTCATTCACTGCCATCGCTGCCAGTTATAAGCTGGGGAAGGCTACTGTATGCTCTGTACGCCCATATGGAGGTAAGATGCAATATAATTAATGTCAGTACTGATGTTATATTTGCACTTTATTTTGTAATTTTATGAAACATATTACTGTAAGAACTACCGGTATCTAAAACAGTGGCGGGGTCACGTGCTGCGGGGTCACGTGCTGCGGTGTCACGTGCTGCGGTGTCATAGACCATATATGGACATCCAAACAAAAAACGCCCACAAACTTTGAACCAATCACACGCTGCGAGCCGCATCGTCGGCTTCGAGAGTTCTGTTTGGGGGCTATGTACACGACGCCTATGCACCGGGGGATCACAGCGGGTGTGTGGCCAAAAGTTGCGCAATGTTTACTCACTCAACGGGGGGTAAAAGACGTCCGACGGGCCGACGTCCCAAGTATAACAAGGCCTTAAGCCTCCCTGGTAAGGTCTATTCAAGGGTTCTGGAGAGTAAGGTCCGTCGGATAGTCGAACCTCGGATTCAGGAGGAGCAATGTGGTTTTCGTCTTGGTCATGGAACACTAGACCAGCTTTACATCCTCAGCGGGGTCCTGGAGGGTATGTGGGAGTTTGCCCAACCAGTTTACATGTGCTTTGTGGACTTGGAGAAGGCATTCGACCGCATCCCTCGGAGGGCCCTGTGGGGGGTACTTCAGGATTATGGGGTACCAGGCCCTTTGATATGGGCTGTTAGGTCCCTGTACGACTGGTGTCAGAGCTTGGTACGCATTGCCGGCAGTAAGTCGGGCTCATTCCCAATGAGAATTAGACTCTGCCCAGGTTGCCATTTGTCACAGATTCTGTTCATAACTTTTATGGACAGAATTTCTGGGCGTAACCAAGGTGTTGAGGGGATCCGTTTTGGTGGCCTTAGGATCGCTTCTCTGTTTTTTGCAGATGATGTTGTCCTATTGGCTTAATCAGGTTGTGATCTACAGCTTTCACTGGAGCGGTTTGCAGCCGGGTGTGACGCGGCCGGGATGAGGATCAGTTCCTCCAAATCCGAGGTCATGGTCTTGAGTCGTAAAAGGGTCAAGTGCCCTCTCCGGGTCGAGGAGGGGGTCCTGCCCCGAGTGGAGGAGTTTAAGTATCTCGGGGTCTTGTTCACAAATTAGGGGAAACTGGAGCGTGAGATCGATAGGCGGATAGGTGCAGTGTCAGCAGTGAAGCGGGCACTGTACTATCTGTCGTGGTGAAGAGAGAGCTGAGTCAAAAGGCAAAGCTCTCAATTTACAGATCAATCTATGTTCCTACCCTCATCTCTGGTCATAAGCTTTGGGTTGTGACCGAAAGAACGAGATCACGGATACAAGCGGCTGAAATGAGTTTTCTCCGCAGTGTGTCTGGGCTCTCCCTTAAAGCTAGGGTTAGAAGCTCGGTCATCCGGGAGGGACTCAGAGTAGAGCCGTTGCTTCTCCACATCGAGAGGAGCCAGTTGAGGTGGCTCGGGCATCTGGCTAGGATACCTCCTGGACGCCTCCCTGGTGAGGTGTTTCGGGCATGTCACACAGGGAGGAGACCCAGAGGAAGACCCAGGACACGTTTGAGGGACTATGTTTCTCGGCTGGCCTGGGAAGGCCTTGGGATTCCCCTGGAGGAGCTGGCCCAAGTGCCTGGAGAGAGGGAAGTCTGGGCCTCCCTACTTAGGTTGCTACCCTCATGACCCGACCTCGGCTAAGTGGAAGAGAATGGATGGATGGATAATATAAAGTTCTAGCTTTACAGAGTGCTTATTTATATGTTAGCAGGCTATCGCTCTAAGATGAGTAAAATTCTTCAACATTAGTGGAGTGCCATTTTCTTTCCAACTTTCTAGATGTCTTTTTTAATGTATGTGCGTAACTTAGAATTGAACCGGAGCCAGTTTCCTCTGATTTATTATTTTCTTTTTCAGCAGAGCAGTTTTATTGAAAGAAGTCTGCAAAGAAGTTGTAAATTTATCAACCAGATGATTTAAGTCACTGATCTCTGATGTATTACTATCCACAAGACAGATGAAAATTATGGAAGAGAATATTTAAATTTGGTTACAGCGTTTTCTGATAAACAACTGCTAAGATGAAATTTACTCTGTGACTGTGTAAGCATTTAATGTAAACTAAAATGTAATTAAAGCTGCAAGCAACATTGAGGCCCTCGCAGCAAAGCCCTGCTCCGGTGGTGCACAATACCAGCTAGTCCACCCAGTCGCTATCTCGAACGCTCTAGTGTCTATCCCGCACCCGTTCACCAGGGTGCGCATTTGCCAAATCTTCTAAATCACCTGCAAATTCAGGAGCTCCAGCAACGCCTCCCGGTCGCAATGGTGAACGCTCCCATTCCATTCCTGCACGCGTCCACCAGAGTGCGCACTCCGCCCATGTCAGTACGAGTCCAGCTGCAAGCCTTCCAAGTTTTGCGGAAATGCAACTTTCTAGACAGGATACCCTGATGTATGCTCAATGATCCAGGTAGAAAAATCTAAAAAAGCTAAGTCTGGTCCTCTGGACTAGGGCTGAACAATTACTGTAATTGCATTTGCAATAATATCGCAATATAATAAAATGAGATTTTCTAATCGCGAAGGCTGCAATTTGACTGGTCACGTGACACAAATCTTTATCAACACTTAAAAAACACCACAAAGACATTTACGATGGTTGCATGGCTAGAATGACAACAACCAGTGCTTCAACTTCAAGTAAGCAAAGTATCAGCCGAACTGTTTGAACTTCAAACAATAATTTTTATATCTAATTTTTTATATTTATTTATTAACTGTCATGTGAAGTTCAGACAGTAGTTAGGAAGTTCACTTAACATGATGTTTCCTATTATGTTTATGAAACAAGTAAAAATAGAAATGGTGAAAAGAAAAGGCATAGATTTGTTTGCTTTATTGTAATCTCTGCTTTAAACAAATCTGACATTGTTTATTATAAAACAGATTGATTTATTGCTTCTGTTTGTTGAAAAATACTTGAGAAGACATTTAAATAAAATCGCATTTTAAATCGCAATTGCAATTTATAGAAAAAAAAATTGCAATTAGATTATTTTCCAAAATCGTTCAGCTCTACTCTGGACATTCAAAAAACAAAACAAAACAAAGCAAAAAAATTATAGAAACGTTTCGTCTTTCGTCCGAAAGACTTCCTCAGTCTGAGCTGCTGTATTCAGCTCAGTCTTATAAATAGCACCCTCTCACAGTGGATCAACCAGTTGGCTGATGACAGCTGAAACCAGCTGCTCACATGATCAAGGAGGACCATCAGCCTAACGATGGATCGTTAGCACCCTGATGGTTGTTTGCTATTCACAGAGGGCTGAGTGATACTAGCAATAACAGCATTGTAAGTGGGGGACAGTTGAACCCGGAGGCCTCCACCTCTGTTTAATGATGGACGGTTTCTTCTCACAAAGATGGCCTCCTTTACTCTATCAAGGATGTGAACATCTTCATCCCTGAAAGAGTGACTGCTGGCGTGGAGATGAGTGTAGACTGCAGAGTCCTGACCTGATGATGTTGATCTTCTGTGCTGGGCCATCCTTTTGGCCAGTGGCTGTTTAGTTTCCCCGATATAAGACTGATCACAACCCTCCTGACACTACCACACCATACCATACCACTTTATTTATAGAGCACTTAAATAGACACAAGGCCAACCAAAGTGATGTACAATAGAAACAAACAAGCAAAGCAGACAGGAAAACAAAAAACAAAAACAAAATATAGATAGAAAAAGCAACAGAAACTAACTAAAATGGTGAACAGTGTATATTACAGTGAGGATCAAAACAAATCACATCATGTTAAAGGCGAGAGAATAGAAGTGGGTTTTTAATCGAGACTTAAATACTGTGAGTGAGGGAGCCTGCCTGACACTCAGTGGCAACTCATTCCACAGTCTTGGACCTGCAACTGAGAAGGCCCTGTCACCTCTGAGCTTCCGGTGAGTACCTGGGACTGAGAGAAGGATCTGGTCTGCTGACCTCAGAGAGCGCGGTGGGACATAAGGCTGCAGAAGGTCAGTGAGATACGGTGGAGCGGAATTGTTCAGAGATTTAAAGACATACAGGAGTATTTTAAACTGGATCCGAAGGTGAATGGGTAGCCAGTGCAGGGAGGCCAAAACTGGTGTAATGTACTCTCTATGGCCTGTACCAGTTAATCGGGCTGCAGCATTCTGGACCAGCTGTAGCCATGCAATGGAGGACTGACTGATTCCGAACAGAAGTGAATTGCAGTAATCGAGCCTCGATGTTATGAAAGCATGGATTACTGTCTCCAGGTTCTTTTTGGATAGTATGGGCTTCAGCTTAGACAGCCGCCTCAGCTGAAAAAAGCAGGATTTAACAATCATGTTTACATGACTGTTAAGTTTCAGGGAAGGGTCCATTGTCACCCCCAGATTAGTGACCTTTTGTTTTTCTAGTGGGGCTAGGGAAAGAAGGTCAATGTCGTGGTTCGAGAGTGAGCTGTTGGGATAATAATAATAATAATAATGAATTCAATTTATAACGCACTTTTCATTAATGAAAATCTCAAAGTGCTACAAGGTGCAACAGAATTAAATGTCAATAAAACAAGTAAAAAAACAAGTAAAATCAATAACAATATCAACTAAGATCAAAAGTAGAATCATGAGGAGTAGGGATGGGAACCGAGAACCGGTTCTGTTAGAGAACCGGTTCTTAGAAGTCCAATTCCATGGAATTGTAGGATGCTTGTCTTAACGATTCAGCTTATCGGTTCTGCAGACTCCTGGTGGTGACGTGTTTAAGCGCTGACATCACAGACATGCGCCGCGCCCGAGTGGTGGTGGCGTGGTGGTGTCTAAATAAATATTTCTTAGCTGACTTCATAGCAGACGTCCTTCTGAGCTTAACGAAATGTTCAAATCAGCTGGATTTAAAAAAAAAAAGTTCGCGGAATTTTAGGCAGGCGCCAGGCGGGTCAAACCGGACGCTTTCTTTCTTTAAATTTAGCTAAATAAACGCTTAAAAAATATATTTCTTAGCTGACTTAATAGTAGACGTACTCTTGAGTTTAACGAAATGTTCAAATAAGCTGGATTTAAAAAAAAAAGTTCGCTGATTTTTATGCAGGCGCCAGGCGGGTCAAACCGGACGCTTTGTTTCTTTAAATTTAGCTAAATAAACGCTTAAAAATATATTTCTTACCTCACTATAGCAGACGGGCTCCTGAGCTGAACCAAATGTGAAATCAGCTGGATTTAAAAATCCGCGGTGTGGTTTATGAGTGGTATAAACTTCTGGAAGTGGTCCCTCTTCCTCTTCACTCTCTGAGTCCTCTGCTGGCTGCTGCCTACAGCGCCTCTAAAGCGGCCGAAACTGGTACTGCACCATTTTCGCCAAAAATGAAAAACGAAGAATCAGAGCGAAAAATGAGTCTAAAAATATGGGAAAAAATCCATAAATAAATTCTTTATGAACACAAATGGTTTACTATATTTTATTACCCAAATGAGAATTGATAACAGAATTGATAAGGAATCGAATCGATAAATGACATCGATAAAGGCATTGATATTGATAATTTCTTATCAATTCCCATCCCTAATGAGGAGGTAGAGTATGCTCGGTCGAAAAGAAAGGTCTTCAAGCCGCTCTTAAAGTCAACCACAGACTGTGGGGCTCTCAGACAGTCAGGAAGAGAGTTCCACAGGCGGGGGGCAGCCACACTGAAAGCCCGGTCTCCCATGGTCCTTAATTTGGTTCTCGGAACGTGAAGGAGATTACTGTTCTGTGACCGCAGCGACCGGGTGGATGAGTATGGAATAAGAATATCCTTCAGATAATCTGGTGAAGCTCCATGTAAGCATTGATGTGTAATGAGAGCAGTTTTGTACTGAATTCTGTAGGTGACAGGAAGCCAATGAAGGTTATGGAGAATGGGCGTAATATGTTCAAATTTACGAACTCTCAACAAGATCCTTGCTGCACTGTTTTGAATATATTGAAGTTTTTGTAGGTTTTTGGCAGGGATTCCAATAAACAGGGAGTTGCAGTAGTCGAGCCTGGAGGAGACAAAAGCATGGACGAGCTTCTCAGCATCGGAAAAAGTTAGGGATGGGCGAAGTCTGGAGATGTTTCGAAGATGGAAGAAGCAAGTTTTAAACAGAAGCTTAATGTGATTTTCAAATGTAAGATGAGAGTCCATTTTTATTCCAAGATTTGTAACAGAGGTGGAGAGGGGGATGTCTTGTCCAGAAAAGGAAAGTGTTGTTATAGGAGATGTTTGTACCTGGTGAGGGGTGCCAATCAGTATGGCCTCAGTCTTGGAGCAGTTTAATTGAAGAAAGTTCTGATTCATCCATGCCCTAATTGCCTCCAGGCAGGCAGAGAGGGCAGTGAGTGAAGATGGAGATGACAAGGTGGAAGATGAGGATGCTCCAGTCCTGATGTAAAGCTGTGTATCGTCGGCATAACAGTGAAAAGAAATGTTGAACTGATTAATAATTTGACCTAAAGGCAGCATGTAAAGGGAAAACAGCAGGGGCCCCAGAACCGACCCCTGAGGGACACCACAGGAGACACAGACTGTCTGGGACGTGGCGTTGCCAAGACTAACACATTCCAGCCTATTGGAGAGGAAAGATTTGAACCAGTCCAGGACGGTGTCGCAGAGACCGACCTCCACATGAAGACGGTGGAGGAGGATACTATGGTCCACAGTGTCGAAGGCTGCAGTGAGGTCAAGGAGGACAAGGATGGAGGGAGAGCCAGTGTCAGCAGCCAAGAGGACATCATTGGTAACCCTCAGCAATGCAGTCTCTGTACTGTGAGCTGCCCTGAATCCAGACTGGAACTTCTCATACAGGGAGTGTTGTTGTAGGTGGTCCTGCAGCTGAGCAGCAACAGCTTTTTCCAGCACTTTAGACAGAAAAGGGAGGTGTGAAATTGGGCGGTAATTAGAAAAAATGTCGGGATCCAAATTAGATTTTTTCAGAAGAGGCCTAATGATGGCAGTTTTTAGAGGCAGTGGAACATGACCAGATTGTAGAGACTGATTTATTATTTGAGTGATTAGTGGGCCTATTGCAGAGTGATTGGTTTTTATGAGAGACGAGGGGAAAGGATCCAGGGCGCAGGATGAAGGCTTCATTTTCTTGATGATGGCCTCCACCTCACTCTGAACAACTTCGTCAAAGCTGTTTAGGGTCCCAGAATGCAGACGGGTAGGTGGCACACTGAGAACAGGGAGGTTGTGGAGCTGAGATCTGATAGTGTCAACTTTGGTTTTAAAAGATGAAAGAAATAGGTCGCATTTTTGAGCAGAGTCCTCAAGAGTTTGTTTAATGGGATTAAGCAGACGAGTTACTGTGGAGAAAAGCTGTTTAGAGTTTCCAGGGCAGGTGTTGATGATGTTAGAATAATATTTGGAGCGTGCTTCTTTAAGCGAATAGGCGTACGCTTTCTGATGTTCTTTATATGCCTGCTTATGCACAGAGAGACCAGATGATTTTACACGTCTCTCAATAGCACGGCCAGTTGCCTTCATCTTGCGCAGCTCATCAGTGTACCAGGGGGCTGAACGCGAGAAAGACACCAGTCTTGTCTTCAAGGGGGCGTGTAGGTCCAGGAGCTCCCGAAGAGATTGGTTGTAGTAATCCACAGAGTCATCTGCAGAAGGATGATTGACAGCGGTCAGGGTGTGAAGATCAGCAGACAGAACATCAGGGGAAATGTTTTTAAGGTCACGGAACTGGATGGGTCGTTTTGGGTTTGAAGCTGGCGAAGATGAAGGCACTTCCAGGGAGATGACCCTATGGTCTGAGACACCCAGGTCATATTCATTCAACCTTTATTTAGTCAGGTAAATCTTTTGAACCTCATGGGCTCATTTACGAAAGCGACCTGCTAAAACTAAAGAACAATGAACAGCAATGGTAGAATTTCCTTAAACAATAAACAAACAAACAATAAACAATAGAAAACAAAAGAGAGAGAAAAATATATATATATAATATATACATACATACATACATACATACATACATACATACATACATACATACATACATACATACATACATACATACATACATACATACATACATACATACATACATACATATATATATACATACATACATACATACATACATACATACATACATATAGATGGTGTAGTGGCTAGGGAATCAGACTTGGGATCCGAAGGACCCAGGTTCGAACCCCGGCCACGGCACACCTTGGGGTGTCTATGAGTGCACATCTATTTTCCCCAGCTCCCCGGGCGCTGACTACGGCTGCCCACTGCACCACCTGGTGGTGGTTGGGTTAAATGCAGAGGCCAATTTCGTCTGTCAAGTATGGGAAACATACACAGATGACAAAAATGTGAAATTTATTTATTTATTTATTATATATATATATATATATATATATATATATATATATATATATATATATATATATATATATATATATATATATATATATATATATATATATATACATACATACATTCCTCCTTTTAACAAAGTATCAAAAAACTAGCAAAACATTATAAGGTATATGTATAAAATCAAAGACAGGAACAAATCTGCATTGGTTTTTGCCAGGATTCCAACAGATTCTGAAAACCATTTAGAGAAGTCAAGGTCGAGAGCTTCAGATCTTTTTGTAAGATATTCCATGAAGCAGGAGCGGAGTAGGAGAAGGCCCTTTTTCCAAGTTCAGTCCTCACTGACGGAACACTGCAGGTAATCATGTCCTGAGAGCGCACGCTGTAGCTGCACTCACGCAAAGACATGTAGGAGGAGATGTATGAGGGCAGCAGACCAAGAAGTGATTTGAAGATGAAAATGTACCAGTGGAAGAGTCTGCGTGAGGTTAATGATGTCCAGTTAACCAGTGAATACAGGGTGCAGTGGTGGGTACGATAATCACAACCAGTTATGAATCTTAGTGCACCATGATAGACAACATCCAACATCCGCAGGGTGCTTGTAGGAGCATTCATGTAGAGAATGTCACCGTAATCAATGGAGGGAAGGAAAGTCACAGATACAAGGCGTTTCCTAACATTCAGTGATAGACATGATCTGTTTCTGAAAAAGAAACCCAGTTTAACTTTCAGTTTCTTCACTAGGTTTTCCACGTGGAGTTTAAAAGAGAGATGTGAATCGATCAGGATACCCAGATATTTATAGGAATCAACAAACTCAATAGGTACA